>CAUYPK010063656.1:0-13989 GCA_963574355.1 Loris lydekkerianus | reverse complement strand
GGATCACAACAAATCTTCCAAAGAATCCTCTAAGAAACCCAAAGAAAACAAACCACTGAAAGAAGAGAAAATAGTTCCTAAGATGGCCTTCAAGGAGCCCAAACCCATGTCAAAAGAGCCAAAACCAGACAGTAACTTACTCACCATCACCAGTGGACAGCAAGATAAGAAGGCTCCTAGTAAAAGGCCACCCGTTTCAGATTCCGAAGAACTCTCAGCCAAAAAAAGAAAAAAAGAGTAGCTCAGAGGCTTTATTTAAAAGTTTTTCTGTGTACCACCACTGATAGTCACTTGTTCTGCTGACAAAAAGCAGATTAAAGATAAATCTCATGTCAAGATGGGAAAGGTCAAAATTGAAAGTGAGACGTCAGAGAAGAAGTAATCGACCTTGCCACCATTTGATGACCTTGTGGATCCCAACAAGGTCATCAAATGCAGAGGAGAATATGTCCTCTAAATCTGATTCTGAACAGCCCAGTCCTGCCAGCTCCAGCTCCAGTCCAGCTCCATCTTCACACCATCCCAGACCAGGCAACAAAGTCCTTAAGGTCTATAATGAAAGCTCTGCATTCTGATGATAATGAAGAGGAATCAGGTGAGGCTGAGGACAATGACAGAGACTCTGAAATGGAGAGACCTGTAAATAGAGGAGGCAGTCGGAGTCGCAGAGTTAGCTTAAATGATGGCAGTGACAGTGAAAGCAGTCCTGCTTCTTCACCCCTACATCATGAACCTCCACCACCCTTATCAAAAACCAACAACAACCAGATTCTTAAAGTGAAAAGTCCAATAAAGCAGAGCAAATCAGATAAGCGAATAAAGAATGGTGAAGGTGACAAGGCATACCTAGATGAACTGGTAGAGCTTCACAGAAGGTTAATGGCACTAAGGGAAAGGCACATTCCGCAGCAGATCGTGAACCTTATAGAAGAAACTGGACACTTTCATATCAAAACACAACATTTGATTTTGATCTTTGCTCGCTGGATGAAACCACAGTTCGTAAACTACAGAGTTACCTGGAAACATCTGGAACATCCTGAGGATACAACAACTGGATGCATCAAAAACTATTATTTTTTTTTTCCCTTGGTTGTAATTTTTTTTGTGTGTGTGTAGTTGTTGTTGTTTATATGAAAACACTCAGAATGATGCAACCAAAAGGGAAAAAATAAAAATCTAACAAACTTCAGCTTTATTTTTCTTTAAAGCCAGTCATCATCTCTTGCTAAAGGAGAGGTTAAGCAAACCAGCCTCAGCGGACCACTCTTCTCTCCAAGGAAATCCTCGGGAAGAGTTAGCCTGGAGAGCCTTGAAAACAAATCAAACACAACATAAGAAAGCTTAAAGAATGTGTATGGTATCATGTATCTCTCTCTGTGGTGGTTCATTCCACAGGACGAATGCATGTTCAACACACTGCCTTATTACTTAACTGATCTATTTATTATCACGTACAGATGCTCTGAAGTCGTTGAGGGAATGACACCACCAGACATTATACTTACTTGGTCCTGTGGATGCTCTTTCAACGCAGCACCCTTGGCATCCCAAGCCCAGTGACCTTACTCATATACCATGCCACTTTCCACCAACTTTTTCCAAGTCTTTTAACAAGTTGCAGGACACAAATAATCAACTGGGGGGACCAAATAGCCACCTACATTTTCTTCTTTGTGGTCTTTTTCCACAAAAAAGTTGGGGCCTCGTCCTTGGCTGTATCCATGTAATGATCTTGGACCATGGTAGACAATGCACCGAATAGGATCATGTGAATTGCTGTCTAGCCTTAGTCAATAAACCTGTAGGACTTTTAAACAACAGTGTACCTGTAAATGTCCTGCATCTGGCATTGTTGAGCTGTCATCAACATTCTTATGTCTGTTTTACTGTTATAATTATTAGGTAAATATGGAAGTAAAGGCATTCCATAGGATCATTATTTTAAAAAAAGGAATTCTGGTCCTGTTTTCTAGAAAAATGTTGTAGAAATTCTTAATTTGGATCTATTTATTAGTAAGTTTCAGCTTTCTTCAGCTGCCAGTATGTTATAATTCATCTTTGCCATAAAAACCTGGAAGGAGAGATTTTTGTTTATTCACATATGATTCTCTCAGACTTTTTTATATTTGAAAAATTAAAATATTTCTTTTGGGGGAAATTCTTTTTCCTGCCATAACAGATTATGTATTAACTTGTAGATTCAGTGGTTCGATACCTGTTTAGTCACTTGCTAATATTTCTAGAAGGATTTCTTGTATTGGTGAAAGATTTTGCAGGGGGGGCAGGGGTGTGTGGAATTTTTGTTCTTGTTGTACCCTTGTTTTGAAAATAGAAATGTGTCCTGTGGCATACAAAAGAAAGTAAATTATTTTTAAAAGAAAAACAAATGAATAAATAAATAAATAAATAAATAAAAATAAAAATAGAAGAAACATTGTCAGGGCACAGTGGTATGGGCCTGCTTCAGCTACTCAGGAGGTTGAGGCAGGAGGATCACTTGAGCCCAAGGCTGAGGTTGCTGTGAGCTATAATGCCACTGCATTCTGGCCCAGGTGACAGAGTAAGACTGTGCACCCCCTCAAAAAAAAAAGGAAATTTATTCTCAGGTTAAGTATGTCGCCATGCTCCCTCTAAAGGCTCCAGTGGAAGATCCTTACCTGTCTCTTGTGGTTTCTGGGGGCTGCTGGCAGTCCCTGGAGCCCCTGGCCTTGCAGCTTCAGCATATGAACCTGAGCCTCCACCAGAGCCCAGAGCCATCCCTTGTGTGTCTATGTTTTTACGTGGCATTCTCCTCCAAGGACACCCATCAGCTCGGATTTGGAGGCCATCCTACTTCTGCATGACCTCCTCTTAGATTGATTACATCTGCAAAGGTCTTACACGTGTTTTCAAATATGGTGACATTCCCAGGTACCGAGGTAGGGCTGAATGGATCTTTTAGGCAGATGGCAATTCAGCCCACACCTGCCAAGCACCATCCTGGCCTGCCCCTTCCCATGAGTTCTTTCATTTGCTGATACACTCCTCCCACCCACTTCAGTCTATCCCGCTGCCCCAGCCCTGCAGATTTCAGGTCAAATATCACCTCTCCTGATCTATGAGATCAGGTCCTCTCATACTTGCTGAGCTTCTCTGCAGTGTTCACACACCTGTGTGTCTGTACCTGTGGGGTCATTTGACTACTGTCTGCCTCCCCCATGAAATTTCATCCTGCATGGGGACAGAAGGCTTTGCTCACTCATCACTGTGGCTCCAACACCCAGAACCGAGCAGGTACCTCACACACTCAGCACGGGTGAATTCCTGGATGAGCACACTGTGATGAGAGCACTGAGGTCAGGCCACAGGACACAAAGGTTCCAGGAGAGAAGAGGCGGGGGTGCCCCATCTCTCGGCTCAGTAGGAAAGACAGCAGACAAGTAATAAAAACAGAAGGCGGCACACACCACACCCCGGGGGTGACAGGACATGGAGAAGGGGGAGCCCAGGAGCTGAGAGTCACTGAAGGTCTCCACTCAATGCTGGAGGGTAGCTGCATGTTAGAGGGAAGGAATAGAGAGAAGGGCCTTCTAGGCAGAGGCGCCAGCCTGTGCAAAGGCTCGGAGGACAGAAGCCGTCCAGGGTGTGTGGGGAGCAGTAAGAAACAGTCCTTGACCAAACAGAGTGGCCAGAGCCAAACGTGCAGCCGTGGGCCAGGAGAAGGGAACACTCCTCAGTGTGGGCATTTCTCTACAAACGGGCACTGCCACAGCTGCAGTGAAAGACATTTCCAAAAATTAGGCCAATTTTGCTGTCCTAGCCCCTCGAGCGAGAGCGTGAAGCCGCGGCCTCCATCCCTGCATGCTCCACAGCACTCGCCAATTCCGGCTTCCACACCCTGCTGCTCCTTAAACAAGTCTCTGAGAGTGTGTGGGTCAGGGCTCTTTAGGAAGTGGGAAAAGAGCCCCTGCCTGCCATCCTGCTCCTTACTGCCCCAGGGGCCCTGGCTGAAGCAGCTGGCCTGGCCACCATGGGGCATCTGCAAGCACGTGGGGCTGTCTCTCCTTTCCATCCCAGCAACCTTGGAAGCTCCACCTGACTCCCAGAAACACACTCCAGCAATGCCACTGGCACGGTGTGATTCCGACTGTGATTCCAACTGTGTTACCTGCTCAGCGAGACTAATCCAATTTGGCCCCTCCCTGCCTCATATGCAGAGCCTGCCCCACTCTCCCTTATACAGCAGGAGCGGCCTGTTGTGCAGCAAGAAATCCATGCTGATCAATTTGGGGCAGGCTGCATTAGAAAGGCAAATTACACGAATATGAGTCAGGGTAACTATGATTAATCCCTTGGCCAGGCAGAGCCGTGATTCCCGCCATGCCCTTGGGCAGCTCAGAGGCAACAGGGCTAAGGACAGCACTTCTGTGACCGCTGTACCCAGCCATTCATTACCATGATGTCCCCATCACTGAACCTACTGATGAGATTATTGATCGCAGGAAATAATTATATGAAACGCATCACGGTAATCGCGTGCCATTGTCTTTGTGAGTATTTATTGGCAAGGGATGTAAGCTTTCTGTCATTTTAGAAGAGCCTCACTTTTATGAATTAATTGATGGCACCTTTTCAAACTAACAACTGTCACTTTCGCCAGGAGAAAGACCAGGAGAGAAGGGAAATAAAAACAAAAAGAAGAAGCAAACCTCAATGTGCAGGAAAGACCTAGAAAAAAATGGGAAGTCTGATACCCAGTAGATGGTGCTGTAATCAAATTCTAGAACCTGTTACACCAGCTGCTGAGGAAAGTGCTGGAGGGAGTGAGAGGAAGGGGGAGCTTGTCAGAGTGAAAGGTGCACAGTTCCACAGGCTCAGCCCTTTCCCACTTTAGACAGAGATTGTCAATAATGAGGATGATGATGGCAAGGCTTCCTTCTAGAAATTTCAGACTGAGAGGATTTTTCACCTCTAATGGAGTCAATCCAGGGCAAGAGCAGGTGATAAGAGCCTCTCAGAGCTGAACATCCTTGCCCTCTGTCTGCTTTGGTCCCATGCAAATCTCAGGAAAATCAGCTGAGGTGAAAAGGCCCTTTCAGCACTGAATACTCAGTGACACCTGAAGGTATCTTTAATTCCACCCCAGTGGGAACAATTCCATTCAAATGCACCTTCCCCACTTGAGGAAACATGTATATGAGAAACTGTCCTTCGATTTCTGAAATAAATAGCTAGAGTTGACCTCATGGGGAGCTGAGCGTGCAAGTGAACACCTTCCTTTCCCATGGTGGCCCACTGGCCTGCCCCAGAGCCTCCCAAGACCTGTTTGAACCTCAGGTGGCTGAGGTCCCCAGGCAGAGGTGAGGGGGGCTCTGGAACAGATCTGGCAAAGCTTTCTGTTTTGTGGGCAGCTGGGGAAGGAGGAGTAGGCTCCCCCAGGAGGGAGATGCTGGCTGGGACGCACCAGCGTGCCAGGAGACTTGCCTGTGGCTTTGCACACTCGGCAGTAAGCCACCCCAGGTACGTAGACAGGGTGCTCACAGACCACTTCACCGCTGCCCGCCCCAGCAGGCTCTGCCAGCCCTTGTCAGGCATTGGGAGCATCAGGCCATCTTCATGCAACGTACAGGGTCACCCTGGGCTCAGGCCTATATCTGGCTTGTTGATAAATCCCCCACACTCCCAAGAAGTCATCTGCACTTTGCTAAATATTCTGAAAGCATCTGGGTGAAACTTCTGGAGAAGAGTCCAGGCCAGGCACCTAAAGTATGGGGGGATGGCCTGCTCCGTGGGACAAGGGTGCAGTGGAAACAGACGAGGATTCAGGTGACCACTGGGCATGAGCACAGAGGTGGGGAGGACACCGCACAGCCTGTTTCCTTGGAGAGGTGGTGGCTGTGGTAACTGTCCCCAGGCTGCCTCCCTGGGAGGGATGGAATTTGAGCAAAAGAAATGAATGGGGCAGTGGGGCTGAAGAGGTTTTCCTGGGTAAAGGAACCCTCCTTCATGATCAGGAGGGTTTTCTGATCCTGAGGGCCCAGCAGAATGTAGTTGGGTAGGGAAGGAAGGAGTCAGGAAGGGGTTTTGTATAGGGGAACCCTGGACATGGGGGGCAGGTCTCAGTCAAGTAGAGAGAGGAGAGGGAATTCAGAGCACAGATGACAAGGACAGGGCCCAGATTAAAAGTCCCCCTTCCCATATTCCTCATGGGAATGTGGTAGTTCATGGAAAACACATGGTACCAGTGTCACAGGCTCATTATTAAAACCATAAGGAGCAGCACAGGGGCAAGTGCTGTGGCTTCAGACAGCGTGCTGCAGCCCCAAGCCCTGCAATCACCCTCGCTGCTCTCACAAGTCTCCTCTCTCCAGGGAGCAGTGCAGAGCCATCAGGGAAACATGTCCATCCCCACCTTCTCAGGTGGGCATTTTCTGCCCACGTGACTCTGCCATCCCAGCTCCTGCTTGGCATGGTACAGCTGGAGTCAGTTTGAGCGAGGACGTGGCACCGCCCTGCTTTTGCTACCATCAGTCCTGGCAGCAGATATCATTCAAGCCCTCAGCATGATTCACATCTTTAAAAAAAGAAAACTGAAAAAGAATAAATAAATCAGAGGTTTAAAACCGGAGGAAGAATTCAGTGAACCAGCTTCAATACGCCAGTTACATTGAAACACCTACATTGTCTCAAGTCAGCCACAATAGCATCCGTTCTTTACTGAATTCTAGCAGCCAAGGCCCTAGATGTGGCATCTACATGCCACCCCAGGCCCAGGATGCAAAGGCTCCAAGAGCCTTGGGCCAAGGTGGTCCTTTCTTGAGAACTCCGAACTGCCCCACCCCGTGGGCACCTCCTTGCCAACAGTGACCCAGGAGGAGCAGAGGCAGAGCTGGCCCTAGAGGTGCCTCCAGCGGGAGTGAGCAAAGCACAGAGCAGACAGCCCAGGACACTTCTACCTGTTCATGCCCAAGAGTCATCCACCACGAGCCTGCAGACATTTTTTGAATTTGCACAATTATCCTCTTAGCTTTGTAACAAAGTCACAGAAAGTTTGTTAGGGAGACCTACAGCTGGGGGACCTTGGAATTAAAAAGACAATGAGCTCACAGCAAGATCCAGGACACTTTGGGGCTCCCCATTTGGAGAGGCAGCATCAGGCAGCATTTCTTCATGTCCTGTCCAACAGAGGTGGGATTGGCCAAGGCCTGGGACCCACAACCAGCTCCATGAGAGGGTGGAGAGAAAGGGGTGGGAAGAAGGGCCCAGGGAGAGCCTTCCTGCAGCTCTGGCTGAAGGCCACCTCCACCCCCTCTGCTTTTGTCTCTACAGGTCCAGCACGGGCTGTGGCCCTCCACTCCATCTAGTAAATATGTAGGCTATTGCCTAAATGTTTGGACATTTATGGATTCAAGGAAAACTATAGCAAAGTCAGAAAACTTTTTCATAAGTCACATTCTCTTATGTAACCCTTCTCATGTGCCTGAACTATTGAGCCACAGATGCGTTTCCTCGGGCTACAGAATTTCATTTAATCCACATTGGGTTCCTGCTAATAAAGGGATTTCAGCAGCCTGATGTCCTCTACAGCATCAAAGTCAGTTCTGAACACGCTGCAGCTGCACCAGGAGAGTGAAATCTGCTAAAAATCGTAAATGTGTCCAGTTTAATCGTCCTTTTTTACTGGTAACTATATTGCTAATACTCATTTGTAATGAGAGCAACTCATAACATTGCAATCATGTGTTTTGCTTATGTTTACACATTCCGTGAGGCACCCAAAGACCCAGTGCTAGGACCCCACGCCAAGAGGAGCAATGAATAGAGGGTGATTCTCAGCCACTTGAAACGGGCCTCCCTCCAGCATGTGGGCCTCAGGCTTCAGTCTGTGAAATAACAGGTAAAACAGATGAACTCTGTGTCATGTGCATGGTGGGCATTCCAGAAATGCTTCCCAGATGAGCGCATGCGTGCATGAAGGAATGAAGAGAAAGCAATTTGTACATGGTAGAACCCTTGACGATTAGAAAGCAACGATGAATCTTTGTTATGAATTTTGCAGATTAGTGTCCTACAAAGCCCCAGTAGTGATCTCGCTTTGAAAACAATGGAGAAATATCACTTCCCCACTCCATTCAAACAACAAATACTTGTTGAGGGCACACCATGGGGATTCCTGGAATAGAGATGGGAACAAGACAGACACAGCTCCTGACCTCATGGAATTTGGCCTGGCAGGGACCCAGAACGGCGAACAAGTAATTACACAGACGAGCATTTAATTACATATGTGATACATGCCGAGAGGAGGAAGAGGGGGAAGAGGGGTCCCGAAAGAGCAAACAATGGGGCCTGCCCCGTCTCAGGGGTCAGATGTCTCTAAAGCCTGACACAGAAGCTGAGAGCAGGACCTTGCAGGACTTCGAGGAAGAAAAGAAAGTCAGAACCAGACAACGGACAGGGAGGCGGGGGCTGGTGAGCAGGAACTTGACCACTTGACCATGGGTATATTCCCCTTCTGTGCACTCAGAATCAGGCCCTCCTGGGCTGGTGGCAGTGAGGGATGAGAGGAAGTCCAATGTCCCTGCATAGAGATAAGGGAATGCCTTGATTCTTGATGGCCCCTGAGCATCCTGCCTCACTGCCCGTGCTCCCCTCTGCCCAACAGGGGCCATGCCACACTTCCCAGATCCCTTCTCCCCATGTGTCTCTGGATGAGTGTTGCCCAATGAGCCTGCTGAGCAAGATTTGGAAAGCAGAAAGGAGGGAGAAGCTTGTATCACTCTCCAGTGGCAACTGCAGGCAGACAGATGGACAGAAGTCAAACCACCCACCTTGGAGCTGCAGGTAGGGAAGGCTGCAGAGACGCATGACTGGCAGCTTCTGAGGGAGACACAGTGAACCTCCTGCTCAGCAGCTGCCACAGCCCTTCCCATGACTGTGCAAAGCTCGAATCCCCTGCATTAAATTCCTTTTCTACTTGGAACACCTGAAACACCCTCCTAAACCTGGAATCTCTCCAGCTAGGGGAGAAATTGGCCCTAGGAGAGTAGCTCACACCAGGAGAGTCTCTGGTGTCAGACTGGGAGAGTGCGTCTGGAGGCCAACTGGGGCAGTGTGTCCAGGGGCAGCCTGGCTGCCCTCCCGGGATGTTTGCATTTTAAGAAGCACTGCCTGGAGAGGACCTAACAGAGATGGGCTGATCCTATCCAATCTGTGGGAGTGGGGGAGCCGTCTTCAGGCAGGGTCAGAGATGTCATTCCCAGCAGGCACATGCAACAAGAGCAGGCAGCAAAATGCATTTGGTGACATTACGGGAATCTGGGCAACTGCCCAGGACATAAAACCATCCACATTTTATCTGCCCACCACTGCTGCCAAGACCCACTTGCAGGAAGGAGAGGGAAGACCCAGTTTAATTAATTCCTCTTGTATCACTCTGAAAGTGTGATGCTTCCAAAATGGGTACAGAAAAAGTGCTGATGCCCTTGCCAATGTTGACGGGTAAGAAGTGAATGTTTGCTCTCTTCCTTTCCTATTCTTCCTAAGTGGGGGCCAGAGCTGTACAGAATGAAGTCCTCCTAGCATGGTGCTGGCAGCAAGGGGCCTGGGTTCATCACTGCCAAATCAGCCAGACTGAATCAAGGCTCTTCCAAAAACAAAAACCCCAAAAAACATAGCATTAGAGGCCAATTTATCCTTCCTTAGTTTCCCGCATCACCTGTTTATTTCTGAGTCTTGAAATCGAACAAATTTTGAGAATGCAAGTGAAACTAAAAAATAAAAGTGTATTACTCAAGATCTCCCAAGTTATCAATAAATTCCAGGAAATTCTCTTTCTCTTTCCTTCCCAAAGAACTGCCACCTTTTCTCCGTGAGGTACTAAAAGTGCCCTAAACATCATGCTCTGGCAGCTGGGAAGCTCCAAGCTAAACTGAACACACAGGACCCATGGCTCCACCAGCCTTGGGCTAACAAGTTGGCATCCTCTTCTTTCTTTTTGTGAATTCAATCTTTTAGAGTTGGGTATAAAATCCTTACAACAACTTGTATACAAATTTCATCATGATATTTAAATGTAGAGGCTGACTAGAAAAACATAAGCAAACCCATTAAATACCAAGAAGAAAAAGATACAAGGGGCAAAGAACAGGAAAATAGATCAATAGAATCGCACAGATCAAACCTTAGTATTTGGGGGAAAAAAGAGCTGCAGTGAAATGTTCATACGCTCACACAGTGAGCTGAAGCTAACGGTGGTTCTGGGCTCTCATTTCAAATAGGCCCCATTTGAGAAATGTCCTGTTCTGAAACATGGGAAAATGAGAAATTATAGAGCCTATCTAACAAATCAAAAATAAATGAAGTAACAACATAAAGGTAGATTTACCGTTATTTATAATTTACCATTTTTACCTTGTTTTCAATTGTCTCTCGTCCTCTTCATTTGAGGAGCCCATTACATTTTATTATGCTAAAACCTATCTTCTGTCACATAAATTACAGTTAAAGATCTTAATATTAAAGCCTCTTAGCTCTGAGATCATATTTCAAGCTTTGTTCAAACCAGACGTTAATGCTGGAATTGAACACAGAACACTTTGTCATCATTACCTAGGATCTCAAAAGTATAATACAATTTTTTCTATATATGGCACAAAAATGCCTCTTGGTATAACACTGAATTATGGAGATATATTGATTTCTGCAGTATTTTGACAAAACAATAAAACTAAACCTGTTAACTCCTAAACAGATACCCAGACATCAACCCAGCCATGATAGCAACGGTCATGAAGATAAAGGTTTCATTTAGCCCAGTTAAAAATAGGAAAGGCCTTAAACCCAGGATCATTCTGGCAGTTCCTGTGGCTCATATTATTATCATTCTTTTCTCTTCATGGGGGCAGAACAAGAGGGTGAAGAAAGAGCCAGTTTTGCCATTGGGTTGACTCATACAGGAAACTCAAACCCAGTGGTTGGATGATTATGGTCAGTAACCCAACCTTGAGGATTTGCTACCCATAAGTCAAATGAGGGAATATCAGTTTCACAGGATTATTGAGGAGATTAAATGAGTTCAGACACACACAATCCACCTAACCTACCCTCCAGCCTAGTATGCAGCAAGTACCCAGTAAATGGTGGCTGTCAAAACCATCCCTCAAAGAACATTGTACATACGCTGTGTGCCTGTTCCCCATGCTCTGCTACAGACCAGTTAGAAGACCAGGCCAAGTCCTCCTGCCCTTCATCACCAGCTTTCCTTGTGATCTTGGGTAAATCATGTTTGTTTTACAAGTCCCCTTCTAGAAAACAGGGATAATCACGCCTGCCTGGGCCAACCTTGGAGGGTTGTTTGGGGACAAAATAGAATAAAGGATGTGATAGTGCTTTGCAAAGGGAAAAATGCTACACGCGCATAAAGGATTATTACCACAAATCAGTCTTACTGTCTGAAGCTGTAAGCACCCTCAGAGTGCCATGTCGTTCCAACTCAGGCATTTGGCCAGCTCAAAAGGGAACTTTTCAAGGATAAATCAACGTGTCCTTTTCCCCCTGGTAATGGTGATGATAATAGCAGCGCGACCATACCACTAACTTTTTCCCCCAGTCATGATAAGAATAACACCACAACAACTCACATTTGTTAAGCTCCTACTATGGGCCAGGCACTAGGATAATATTTCCACATAAAATTATTATCCCATTTTCTTCACACAACTACCTGGTGTTGTAGGCACTGCTATAATCTGTGTTTTACAGATAAAGAAACTGAGGCCCAAGGGTCATGGCTGCTGAGCAGAAGCCCAGCATTGGGACTGGGTCTGCCTGACTCCAAGTCTGGGGCTCTGTCCGCCCATCTCTGAGGAAGCTCATGTCCAGGTCATCCCGGGTGGGTATACAATAACTGAGAACAGCTGGGATGGGTTTTCAGTCCTCAGAAGACACTATCATTGAGCCCTAAATCACCAGACCTAGTTGTCTCAACAGCCGCTCGGAGCCAAGCGTTCAGAACTAAATCCACAGTGTCAGCTTCAACCTGAAAGTGGCTCCGTAGCAAGAGCCCATGAAAAGTTTAGAGCCTAGAAAAGCTCTTCTAACTTGGACATGATTCCTTATTATGGGTTATCTTAACAGGAATCAGGAGAGGCTTTGGATCAGGAAGGCCAGGGCCTGAATCTTGGCATCACTATTGCCTGGCTGAGTAATCAGAAGTAAAGCCCCCACCATCACTGACCCTCAGATTCCTCCCCTGTAAAGTAGGAAACCATGGGAAATGTAAATAATAATTCCTTCCTGGTCAAATTGTTACAGCGACATGAGATCGGGGGATGAAAACTCTTTGCAAACTATGAAATGCCCTCTGCTAAGTGTCTCCTCTCCTCTTCTCCTTGTGGGATCTGAGTTCTCATCTTGGTGTGGTCACAGCAATCACATCTACTGTGGTTCCTGTCCCAAGACCAGGTTTGCCCACAGTGAAGCTCAAGGTCTGTGTGTGTGACTAAGCAGAGCTGTGTGTTCTTCCCCTATGTCTGTCCTCCCCATGAAGCAGGAGGTGATAGTGCTTTGCAAAATGAATACACACACACATACAGACATACACACACAGGCACACAGGCATGTACACATATACACACACCCAAAAATTCAGTGCCCTCCCACTATCCTCAGAATAAAAACAAAACTCTCAGCACTGCCTCCAAGGCCCAAGATGTATGGCTTCTGGCCAGACATATAAACATAACCTGCTCTTCAACCCACCCAACTCTACCTAAAGCTCCTGCCCTCCCCCTCCCCCCATTTGCCAAGTTATGTCCTATTTCTCCTTCAGATCTTGACTCAACCATGATGCCTTTGTGTCTTCACTGAAAGTCTTCTCCTATCTATCTGTGACCCTAGGGCCTTCTCCTATCTATCTGTGACCCTAGGGCCTTCTCCTATCTATCTGTGATCCTAGGGCCTTCTCCTATCTATCTGTGACCCTAGGGCCTCTATTTCTTAGTTCCTATCATGGTAGTAACATGGTAGTAATTATATATTTATTTATATAATTCATCCATGTCTGTCTACCCATTCCCTAGAAAATGGGAGAAGAAGACATGCCTATTTCACTACAGTTAAGGAGCTCTAGGGCTAAACACAGTGACTGCCACCCAGAAAATTCTCAAAATAAAAGTCAATGACTAGAAACCGACATCATTCTCACTTTTCCTCTTTACTCACAGTGAAGCTCAAGGTTTGTGTGTATGACTAAGCAGTATACCTGTGCCTTCCAATTTATTTAAAAATTATTGATGAACCTAGACCCCTACCTCACACTATACACAAAATAAATTCAAAACAGAACACAGACCTAAATGTAAAAGCCAAGACTAAAATAATTGCAGAAGGTGGCGCCTGTGGCTCAAAGGAGTGTGGCGCTGGCCCCATATGCTGGAGGTGGTGGGTTCAAGCCCAGCCCCAGCCAAAACTGAAAAAAATAATAATAATAAAAAATAAATAAAATAAAATAATTGCAGAAGGAAGAAAAGGAGGGAAATCTTTGTGCTCTTGAGCTAGGCAAATGCATCTTAGGACACAAAAAATGATTTAATCCTGAAAGAATAAAATTAGAAATTAAACTTCACTAAAATTAAAACCTTATGCTCTTCAAAAGAAATCACTTTAAAAATGAAAAGGCAAGTCACAAATTGAGAGAAAATATTTGAATGCACATATCTGACAAAGGTTTACATCCAGAATATAAAAAGAACTCTTATAACTCAGTAATAAGACAAACCACCCAATAAATAAAATGAGCAAAAGACTTGAATAGGCACCTTATTTTTTTTTTTTTATAGTTGTAGCAATACTTTTTTTTTCTTAATTTTTTTTTATTATAGATAAAAATATGCACCATAGATGTGGCCCAACCCATTACCCTCCCTCCACCCAAACCTCCCCCCTCCCTTCCCCTTCCTTGGTCCTTTCCTCATAGTCTTGTGGTATAGTTGGGTTATAGCCTTC
>CAUYPK010063655.1:0-60837 GCA_963574355.1 Loris lydekkerianus | reverse complement strand
TTTTTTTTTTTTTTTTTTTTTTCAATTTAAAAATTATGTAAGTAGTGAAATTTTTCTTGTAAGTAGCAAATGTTTCTTATGCAAAAGTATTTACAATTTCTTAGAATGTTCCGAAAGTAGTTATTTCTTGGAAAATAGTTATTGTTGTAAAATCATTTATGAGTACCCCATTCTCAGGTCTCTAAAGCCAGATTTCAAACTGGAGTACTTGCTTTTACCCAAGTTAGTTTGAAAAAAATAAAAAATAAAAAGAAGGAAAGAAACAAAGAATGAATGGTTTAATAGATTCTATTATATCAAAAAATCAATAAAATCTTCCTAGGAAAATGCCATGAAGTGATATTTTTAAGTAGAAACAAGAATACAAAAATAGTATATACATCATAATTGCAATTTAATAAACACATATATTCATTTGGGCAGAAGAGGAAGGTTATATGATAAACAAAAATGTGTCTTATGAAAATGGTAGGGTTATGGAAATTCTGTCTTAAAATATTCTTTACAATATTGATACCTTTTTCAACTGAAAGGATATTTTCTTTCTTTTTAAGTCTAAATTTTCTTAAAAGTGGCCTTATTTCACACTGTTTAAGCCCTCCACAGCTGGAGTTGGGTTTCTCAATCTCAGCACGACTGACATTTTTGGACCTGGCCCTGCTGTTGCAGCAGAGAGGGGGCTTCATTGTGCTGTGCCTTGAAGGATGTGGGGCAGCATTCCTGGCCTCTTCCTACTTGATGTCAGCAATACCCTCTCCCACCCCTCACCCCCAACGGTGAAAGCTAAGTATGTCTCCAGAAATTGCCAAATGTCCCCTGGAGAACAAAATCATCCTCAGTTGAGAACCTCTGAGCTAGAAGAACCACAGGTTGAGGCAATCCTTGGGAACATTCCAGCTAATGCCCCACTTGCTAAAATAATTGTTTTCAAGACTTTTTTTTTTTTTTTTTTAAACAAATGATTTAAGGGTCAGCTGAGGTGCATGTTTCTCAGATAGATTATGTGGACAACTGCCCCCAACACTCTGTCTTGCCAACACTAAGGTTTTAAATTGAGCCCGGTGAAGACCCCACTCAAGAGGCAAACTTGTGCTGGTCTAACAGGGCCAGTGCCAGACATATCTGTTTTCCTAGCAAATGCACTGAAAGACAATAATTATTTTCAGTCACCATGATAATAACACAGGGTTTTGAAAGTTGATGCTGTATTTGATTTACCTGAAAAATGAATGAGAAATTTAATGTGGAGGCAAAGATTTAAATGAGAAAAGTTTCTTAGTGGAATTTTGGAGCAGAGAAAAGGGAGAGAGAATCTCCTTCTCTTTGATTCTTTATGGAATAATTTAAACTAAAGTCAAAACTGCCATTACATTAGGGGCAAAGCTGTCATACTGACTGAACAGTGAGAGTAAAAATTACCCTCCAAGCAAAGAACCCTGCTGTGGATGAGAGGGCCGCTATTGAAGATGCACTGATGACAGCTTCTCCCGCAAGCAGGCTTCCCTTCCAAGGAGCCGGTGGGTCCAGCCACTGGCAGCTGCCTCTCAGCTGATGAGCATCCTGCAGGGCTCCACAGCAATTCAGTTGGTAATGTGTTTATTCATTTTACCTTTGTGAAGGCGCATGTTTTTAAAAAAGCCATTCAGATGCATGGGAAGGACTAAGGAGATATGCAGATGACACTGGTCTTTTCTTGGCTTCCATGTGACTTTGGCAGAGCATTCCCTCCTGTGCCCTGGGCTGCCTTTGGCCTCAAGCACTGTCCAGCTTTCTTAAGTCCTTGCCACTGCTGGTAGTGCCTCACCTCGGATGAAACCCTGCACCAGCATCTTCTGTGTTGGGACCACTCTGACATCTGGGTTGGCGTAAACACACACACACACACACACACACACACACACACACACACACACACATACAGAGTCTGGAAATATGAAAGGAGTTAAGGGCAACCCTTGACCAATGAGGCTGGAGGATTCGATGGAAACTGTTGTCCGCTCTGTTCCTCAGGAGACAACTCTAAGGTCATTCTTTGGCCTCACTGGCTTTCTGCACGGTTGGAGCTCCAGTTGCTCAGAGCAATAATGAACTTGAGGACCAACTCATGCATCAGTTTTTCCTCTTTTTGTGTTTTCACAACACCCTGCAAGCAAGTCCGCATCTCAGGCTCTGCTTCTAGGAAGAGCCTAGGTTAAGACACAGGGGAAAGTTTATTTTGAGAGAGAAAGTTCATTCTGAGCATTTAACTTGCCATGAGCAACAGCCTGTCAAGCCAGCTTCTCATTCAGGTGAAAGGGACCTCACTGCTTGAAATAGATCAGAGTGTTCCTTCCTCTATTTGCAAAATCCTTTTTGGAGAAAATTAAAAATTGCCTTTAAGAAGAGCAAGGTTTGATTTTGCTCTTCTTTTGGAAGTTTGAAGTTCCAAGCAATTAAAATGCCAGTTAATCAGAAAAACATAGCAGCAATCTTCACTGTCCAATAAATGCCCTATTAATATTAAGTCTATTAACAACAAATAGCATTATTAGCCTTTACGTGCTCCTTCAGTGTGAAGACAATACATCCCTGGCTATAAGATTCTTACAAGGTTCTTTTGGATGTAGCGGCACAGCCATGAACTGGCTTGAACAGCTGGCAGACTTGGCCACTTAGGATGAACTGTGAAGGGTAAATAGATGTCCAGACCAAGCCAGGGGTAAAGAATGATACAAGCCAGGGCGAAACTTCGGCCTCATTAGTACCAGGTTCAGCCCACTGGACTAATGGTGAAGTGGACACTGCTGGCTACTACACCTACCTGCTCTGTGCTATGTGGCAGCTGAATGGTTTGGGTGGGACAGATCCCTACCCCAGCCCCAGGAGTGGGAGCTGACTGGCCTAATCCAATTACTGTAATCCCATTTTCCTTATTGCAATGACTGGTTCAAAGATTGATTGGTTTCAGTACATTTTGTTCCTTCCCTGGCCACTACTGATTGGTAAAGAGTTGGTACAAACACAATGAAGTCTGGGCATTTTGTTCACAAGCTGAGAAAGAAGCTCCCTCAGTATGGACATCTGGGATGCTGAGGTGAGGCCTGGTATTGCAGGAGGTTGTCCTACCATAAGGGCACAATCTCTGCAATAGTCCTATGATCCCATGGTGCATTTTTCCAATAATTTGTGCACAGGCTTTTTAAGTGTTAATTATCAGCACGAGAATGGAACTATATATAGTGAGAGGAAGAGTCAGAAGAACAGCAGAGTGAGCTGCAGCCTTAACGAACCATGCCTGAAGCCTGCCCTATGTCAAGACTCATAGTCATTGACCCGATACATTCTCTGTGTGGTTCAGGGCAGTCTGAGGTCGATTTCCTGCTACTTGCAAGTGAAAGCCTCCTGATATACGAGGTAGGTCTGAAATCTTTTCTAAACCTTGTAATATCTGAAACTTGGTAAACTGACAGTGGACACTCAATGAATACAGGACTTCTGAAATGACATTTCTAATTTGAAAGAAATCCTAAATAATTCCAGTTTCTCCTTAGATACTATCTCAAGGTTTTCCCAATCATTTTCCTCAGTGCTGCACGCTAAAGAAGTAACTTGCTTGCTGTAACCAAAAAAAAAAAAAAAAGTTCTGTTTACAATGGCTTGTGGTTCTTAATGTGCTGAAGAGGCTACTGAGGGGACCAATATTTTTTTTCCCCTAATGAGTGACAGAATAAATTCTGCAGTCCAAGAAAAAAGGAAAAACTGGATGTAAAATGCAATCACAGCTGGCAAAAGGGATTAACCATAAATAATGACTCACTTTTTCCTATTTACTAAGTTTTAAGAATGAGACTCGTATTTCAGTATCCCTGATTATTGACTACTTACAGATAAAAGCAATCAACATACAGCCCAAAGCCTCATTTCCAGGAAATGGTTTGATATTTCTACTCTATCAAGTGATTTAGCAGAGCTGCTAATAAACGGGGATACAATCTTATTTCTAAGTTTGATTCTCTGGAAGAGAAACTGCAATGTAATAAAATAGCACACATCCGACAGCATTTAGGACAAAGAACAAAAAGTCAAAGTGAACATCTTTGAATTCATCATAACAAATCTGTTTCCTGTACTTCAGGGGCCACCAAATCTTCCATTTTTCCTCCCATGCCATAGCTGTGTAACTACTCCAGGCCAACTCTGGGTATGGTAGGAGGCAGTGGCCCAGCAGAAACTGCCCAGAAGGGGACTCCCTTCTTCAGCAGGCTGCTGCCCAGCTTTGTGACCTTGGACACGTCTCTTGAGCTGCTAGAAATTTCAAGACTCTAACTTGCCAAGTTGAATGGCTAGGCTAGACTTGAACTGGTTTCAAGTTTTCATGAATCTAAGCTGCATCTTGATTATACAACTAGCATCTTTGCATATAGAAAATTTAAAAATGCAACCTAACTCCTTTTAGCCATTTCTAGCCTTTTAAAAAAAGCAGTTTGAATATTTGACCCTGTGGACAGTTACAAGGAACCATCAACATATATAAATGTAAATAGAAAGAAAAAAAATCCTGCCTTCAACAGTGGAAAATATGGAGATAAAGCCATTTCTATTTCAAATATATAATCACTTCAGCTGAGATATCCAGTATCATCTTGAACTTGATTATGAGATAAAAGAAACAGGACAGAGATGGCAATCATTTAATCTCTTAAGAACAGCTATTCTGAAGAGCTTTTCACTCTGTGCTCAATAGATTTCTAGCAGGTTATGATCTGGCTAGAAAGAAAGCATAATGATGAAGAAAATTATGTTTTCAATAACACACGCTTTTACAGTACAAGTCCTTCCACAAAGAAGGCAATAAAATGAACTCTGACCACTTTAACAGATGGCATAATGGCTCCGTGTACAGATGTAGCCTCTCTGAAAGCAACAAGTTCATATCCTTGACTAGAGGTTTAGGAATAAGCTGAACTTTCAAGTATAATGTAGGAAAGATTACATACTTGCAGACAAGAAAGCTGAGTATTAGCAGGTTCAGAGGCTTGGAGAAATGGGATAAAAGAATAAGACTTAATGAGCTTCATTTTGCTAATGCAACAAACAGAGTTGAAGTTGAAATGTGAACTATAAACATCAAGCCATTTGTAAATGCCCTACTAATTACATTGCTGGCCATTGTTTGGTAGGAAGCTTGGTTTTTTAAAAAAGTATACTTCCCTGGAGTCAGAAAACACCAATTGTCAAACAATGCATATTTTCTCTAATAGTATAATGTTTCTGAGTAGGACATACATACATATATATGTGTGTGTATGTACATATATAATTATATACTTTTTTTTTTTTGAGACAAAGTCTCACTTTGTCACCCTGGGTAGAGTGCTAGGGCATCATAGCTCACAGCAACATCAAACTCTTGGGCTCAAGTGATCTTCTTGCCTCAGCTTCCCAAAGAACTGGAACTAGAGGTGCCTGCCACAGTGCCTATTTGTAGAGATAGGGTCTGCTCTTGCTCAGTCTGGTCTTGAACTCCTGAGCTCAAGCAATCCACCTGCCTCAGCCTCCTAAAGTACTAGGATTACAGGTATGAGCCACCACGCCTGGCCCAAGTAGTATATATTTTTGATAATATGTGATAATTTTTGATAATATGAGGGAGTGGGGAGTTTTCTTGTGTACTTTTTTTGAGAAATTTAATAAATCTAAAGTTTATTTAGAAAAATTAATATACCATAAAATAAAATAACTTATAAATAATAATGTCAAAACAAAATATAAATCCATAGTACTTAAAAACAGTGTGATTATGACTTAGGAATCAACAAACAAGAATAGTGTCCAGAAATAAAGCATATGTAGGAATTCTGCAAAGGTCAAATGAGACATTTCCAACTGGTGGGGATGGAATAGGTTGATAGGAAAAGAACTTGGGATAACTGGCTATCCAATGGGGATGGCCTGACTCTGCTATGTATTCAGCAAATCTTCCCTCTCTTATCAGGAACACAGCTAGACTACATTTCCCAGCCTCCCTTGTGCTTAGACTTAACCAGGAGTTCTGGCAACAAAATGTTAATAACACAATGATATAGAAACAAAGACTATTCATTGCTTCGACTAATTAAAAGCATAACATTTCAAAGTAATGTACAGAACCTTACAGTCAATGTAGGGGTCATGACCTTGCCAAATCTAGAAAAATCCTCATACCATGTTAGCAAAGACTTGCCAGTAAGTGAGTGATTGCTCTATGAATCTTGGTTATTGGAAAATTATTTTTAAATTCTGAGATGTCAGGTTTTCCTTTCCCATGAAATCAGAATGCAAAAATTTATAAAAGTTAAGATTTTTAACAGTTTGTACTTTAAGGCTTAAATAATCCATTTGAAAAAAATAAGATTTTACGTCTCAAGCCCATTTCTCCTTGATGTGTCATGGAGCCAGTAGAAAATTTGGCCTTAGTCCAGCATGAATTATTTATGTTTCATTTACAACATGGTCCCTAGCATTTAGAATCTCTGAGTCTGGGGACAATAATACACAACATAAAAAATAAATAACATTTCGTAATGCAGTAATTCCCTCAAATTATCAGAAGTACTCTATTAAGAAGGTCTACTTGTAATCAGAAAGTTACACCAAAGAGAATGACCATGAGGGCTTTTCATGAGAGAATTTCAGTCTAAAGAGATGAAGGTTCAGAGGGCTACATCCAGGTATTCAGAGAGTCAGGAAGCCTCATGGCCAGATCAAGCAAATTGTAGGATAAAGCCAGCAGACTCCAAGTTTAAAGATTGAAGCCTGGAAATACTTCTTTGTATAAAAGCTGGAAGACAGAATTTGTTTTCTGTTCCTCCAGTAATTCTCTAAGTTGGTATAAAGATGAGGGAATACACCCCTGAAGATGGTGTCCCAAATCACCTGTGCCGTCCTGTGTTCTGATGCTAAGGGGCCTCTCCCCTCCTGCCCAGCACTTAGCATTCTCCCCAGGCAAGGACCATTGTGCTGGAACTGTCACAGCATTTGCCTCTGTGGGTGGGAGAGGCAAAGACCCTCACAGGGTTCAGGTAGAGAAAAGACATGCTTATGAGGGGTTTGATAATACATAAATCACCAAGGGACATTTGGGATGTTGGGGAGCTATTCCTACCCTTGAAATGAAAAAGTGTGCTCTCACAGATTGCCTGCCACACTAACACGGATTTCAGGGATTCAAATTACTGGCCCGATCCAGCATGACATTTTCTGCCCATTATCTAGTTTCTCCTGCCTCCAGGCAGGGCCACATCATTGATTACGGAATGTTTCAGCCACTAAAAAAGATCACGCTCATCATTAAAGACATTAAATGTTGATCTGTGCTGGCTAAGTGACTTAAAAGGTTCGTGCCCTTCTAGTAACAACTCAAAGAGGCTATTTCAGGATATTTATTAAACAAATTAAGTATTTACATTATGCTCAAGCAGAGAGGCCCTCAGTGAGTGCAGAAATGTAAGAAGACAAAATCAAGGGAATTTGTGTTGGAAAAAACTCTGCACTTTTGGTTTCCTGGAAGTGGGGGCTGAGGGACCTCCAAATGTCTGGGAAAGAGTCTGAATTGAACAGGGAATGTGTTCTGGCCCCTGCTCCCCTACCATCCAAATAGCCGTCTGCCTAAATGTTTACCCTGTGCCTAAACATCTTTCTTCTAGAATATGCAGTCTACTTCTTGATGAGTAGCGATTAAAGACTGGAAAGAAGATTTAGAAAATCTCTTTCAAAGACTAAAGAAAATGAGCATAATACTCCAACAATATTTTCCCCACAATTTAAAGTTTTAGTGCTATAATGATGATAATCTTGATTTTAAAAGTATTTTCTTTAGTCTATGGCAGTGATTCTCAACCTGTGGGTCGTGACCCCTTTGGGGGTTGAACGACCCTTTCACAGGGTCGCCTAAGACCTTCCTGCATGTCAGATATTTACATTATGATTCATAACAGTAGCAAATTTACAGTTATAAAGTTGCAACGAAAATAATTTTATGGTTGGGGGTCACTACAACATGAGGAACTGTATTAAAGGGTTACAGTATTAGGAAGGTTGAGAACCACTGGCCTATCACATACACTATGGTAAAAAGAACCCATGTTTCCTTGAATGCAGTGGCGATCCATGAATGTTGGACCATCAACATGATTATTATGATTATTATTAATGTTCTTCCTCAGCTGCCTCTAAACTTGCAATGAGCAGAGGTCACCTCCTTCTTGCTCACTGTGCTATTCCCAAGTGTTTGGCACAATGTTACTCAGTGGTATTCATGTAACATGTGCTACATCTACGAATAGGATAATTTGGAGAAAAGAAATACAACTCACCATCCCAAGATCTTAAACCAATTGCTATGATGATTTTTTACTTCTCCTGAACATTTGGATCCTGCTATTTCAAGTGGAATATAGATGTTTTCCCCCTATTGTTATAGTCTTCAAAATTTTCTTTTTTAATGGCTATATGGAATTTTACCAAAAGGACTTATAATAATTTACTTATCGTTAGAGCTTTGAACTGCCCCAGTTTTTTACCTTTATAAATGTATCACTGAATACATTCATTACTAAATTTTTTTTTTTTTTTTTTAAAGAAATGGATCCCTGAGTTGTTTGTTCATTCACCAGACACATACTAAAAGCCCACTATGGACCAGGCGCATTACGTTCTGAAGGTATAGGGTTGAACAGAAAAGGCAGGGTCCCTTTGAGCTTTTAGCTCAGCCTGGGAGAGAATGAAATGACTCTACAAGCAAAGTAAAATTACCAATGTGCTAAGTGGCCTGAAGGATCAATAGGAGGTGCTAGGAGAGGGTTGGACAAAGGGTTGTGAACTGGGCAAAAGGTTAGGGAAGTGATCCCAGAGGAAGCGGGACCAAGCTGAAATTTGATGATCAACAGGGAACCAATCAGGGAGGGCAGGTCAGCAGGGGGAACAGCCTGTGCAAGGGCCTCTGGCAGGAGGGAGCAAGGTCTGTTCAAGGAACTCAATGAAGGCAAATGTGGCCAGGATGTTAAGTTAGGATGAACGTGGAGCCCAGGGAAGCTGAAGGGTGCAAGGGATAAAGCTGTTTAGTTCCTGGTGGTCCACGTAAAGATTTTGGTTGTAATCCGAAGAGTGATAGGAAGCCATCAAAGTGCTGCAAAGAGGGGTCTGATGTGCTTATACACAAATTGTGAAAGTTTATCCTTGTTGAATGAGTGATACCCTGCTCCGAAGACATTCAGATTCTAATTCCTGGCACCTGCAAATATATTCTATTAGATGAAAAAGAGGAATTAAGGTTGCAGATAGAATTAGGTTGCTGACTTTAAAATGGGGAGCTATTTTATATTACCTTGGTGGGCTCGATGTAATCGTAAGGGTCTTTAAAAACAGAAGAGAGAAGTAGAAGAGTTGGACGGAGATCTGAAACGCTCAATTACTGGCTCTGAAGATGGAGGAAGGGGCCATGAGCCAAGGAATGCAGGTGGCCTCCAGAAGCTGGAAATGGTGAAGAAATGGATTTTCCCCACGAGACTGTGGAATGAGTACAGCTCTACTGATGCCTTGATGTTAGCCCTGTGAGATCCATTTTGGGTTTCTGGCCTCCAGAAATGTAAGATGATAAATTTGTGTTGTTTTGAGCCACAAAGTCTGTGACAATTTGTGATAGCAGCCACAAGAAACTAATACAAGGGGGGAGACCATGAATTTAGTCTGGATATTTAAGCTTTACAAGTCTTTGACACAAAGGATATGGATATTTGGAAACATTCATCTATAGCCACTCTCCTAAAGAGTTATATGATCTTTTAAAAATTATTTTGCCTTTCATGACTTCAGTTTTATCACATGTTAAAAAAAAAAATGTATTTAAGGTTGGTTCCAGTACTAAATCTCCAAGTTTAATAAGCTTGGAAAGGAACAAATATGCTTCTTACTTAGATTCCTGTCAGTACTTGGCAATCATTGGGGAAAAAATGATATTAAAAATAGTGACCTAAACTAAAGGGGGAAAAGATTCCATTAAAAAAGTACCTAAAATATAAAATAATCTGCAAATACCTTAGTAAGAAATGTGTTAAACTTATATAAAGAAAAATACAAAATTCCTTTGAGACATATAAAAGGATATTTCAAAATGCCATATGTATACTCCTGGATGGGAAGATTGAACATTGTAAAGATGCCAAATTCTTCCCAATTAATTTATAGGAACATAATTTTTGTCAAAACTCCAAAGGAAGTTTTTTGGAACTTTACAAAACTGACAGTACTATATATCTGGGAAAATAAACAGTTAAGAAGAGAACGAATAATCTGAAAACAAAAATACCAGGTTTTAGAGCATAGGATAAGAACTAGGAGAAAAAATATGTCCCTGGAGCAAGAGTAAGGAAACCGAGGGAATAAGATAGACAGTCCAGAAAGTTTCCCTGTGGATAAGAAGACTCTCAATACAGTAGATAATAATGATGGCATTATGTATAAATAAAGATTGTTTAACAAAAGATCATGGAAATACTGGCTCACTATTTGGAAACAAAAATGTTTAGGTCATTGCTACATACCAGTGCTTTTCAATCTTTTTTATCTCATGGTACATTTGAACCTATGCCCTTCTGCAGCACACGTAAGTTATGTTGATCCAAAAAAAGAGTAAAAAAAGAATATACTTACTGTGCTTTGAACGTCTTTCAAAAATAATTTAATTAAAGAGCTGTAAAAATTTTCACAGCACACCTAAGATCTTCTCACAGCACACCAGTTGAAAACCACTGTTATATAATTATAAAATAAATTCTAAATACATTGAAGTACATAAAATACATTCCAAATACATTAAAGAGTCTTAAAATTAAAATCAACCAAGAAAGTGGATCTTAACCTGATTTCTGGGGAAGAAAAAAACTGTGTCTATGTATAAAGGCAATGGAAGAAATTGCAAAGGAAAAGATTACAGATTTGAATACATGAAAACTTCAAATCTCTGCATATCAAAAATCATCATAAAAATAAAACAAATTGGAAAAATAGTTCTAATTAAAAATTAGAACTATTAGGTAAAAGTTCTCACTATAGAAGGGAAAATGGGCAAATAGCATGAACAGATAATTCACAGAAAACAGGAAAGAAAGAGCTAACAAGTGTTAAAATGTTCAATGTCATTGGCAATAAGAAATAAAACAAGGGTGGAGCCTGTGGCTCAGTGAGGAGGGCGCCGGCCCCATATACGGAGGGTGGCAGGTTTGAACCATCCCCAGCCAAACTGCAACAAAAAAATAGCCGAGGGTTGTGGCAGGCACTGTGGTCCCAGGTGCTTGGGAGTTTGAGGCAAGAGGATCCCCTTAGCCCAAGAGCTGGAGGTTGTGAGCTGTGACTCCATGGCACTCTACCAAGGGCGACAAAGTGAGACTCTGTGTCTAAAAAAAAAAAACAAGAAAAAACCCCAAAAGATGAGATACTATTTTCACTTATTAGATTAGTAAAGATTTTTAAAAAAAATATTCAATTTTTGGTAAGAACAGGGTGAGAAAGCCATATGCAACTAGCGGAAGTGTAATTGTCATGGAGTCACAGCTCACAGCAACCTCAAACTCTTGGGCTTACGTGATCTATAGGTGCCTGCCACAATGCCCGGCTATTTTTAGAGAAAAGGTTTTGCTCTGGCTCAGGCTGGTCTGGAACCTGTGAGTTCAGGCAATCCACCTGCCTCAGCTTCCCAGAGTGCTGGGATTACAGGCATGAGCCACCATGCCCAGCGGAAGTGTAATTTCCTAATTAGGCAATTAGGTAAGGAGAATCAGGAATCATAAAAATAATTTAAAAAGTTCATATTCTCTAATATTGCACCCTGATACCTGAGAACCTCTCCTAAGGAAATGACTTAAAAGGGCAGACAAATATGATTAATGTAAGGTTATTTATAACACAAAGTGAAAATGGCTAAAAGCCTGGGGTATAAAACTCTCACCTAACAAAACACAGAGAAACAGAGAATAAATACCAAATATTAATGGTGATTATCTTTGGTTTGGTAGGAATGTGGTTGCTTTTTCTTTTCTTCTTTGCACCTTTCTCTATTTTCAGAATATTCCATAAGGACCATTTGTTACTTTGGCCAGATTTCCTCTGTGCCCCCAACCTTCCGCCCACTCTCCACAGAGCAAAATGCCCAAGTCTCCCTAACAGACCCAACCACCCCGGCTCTGTTTTGTCAGATTCCCATTGTGCACAGTTGACAGCCAAGGGAAAATTTATGTTTGATAAAATCATCTTGAGAGTGATAGCCAACGAAGGAAAACCAGTTAGCACTTAGAGGGCTTAAGAATGTGAGTTTATAAGAAAGGAATGAGAAAGAAGATGTCATGGATAGAATGTTTAAAGAAACCACTGTGTTTGAGTCTGCAGAGAAGGAATGCAGTGCCAGGGTGCCCATGTCTGTGCGCACATTCCTCAGCTGCAGTTTTCTTTCAGTGACTACATGGTCTGACTATTTGACTCACTTGATGCTCTTTAATAATAAATATATCCCCATATGGAAGTTTTACTGAAAACAGCTCCCAGGAAAAAAAAATGACCCCCCCTTTTTTACTTTGAATCAAACCACAGGTATAAAACAACTGTGAACTTTGTGTTTGGTGCTACAATCTCTGGAACACTGCATAGAACCAAACACTCTGAAGTGAGAACTTTCCATACCTTTTTTTCCCTACCGTAATGCTGTTTAGTGTCCGGGTGAAGTCAGTTGGGTTGCAGGCTGACTTGTTGCACCTGAGGAGAAAGGCCCATGCTGACCTGCCCACCATGCTTTCAGATTCTAGCCCTCTGCCCAGAACAGCAGCAGGCCGTCAGACCTTCTTTCAAAGGACTTTGGAAATCACCCAGTCCACCTCTTCACTTTACAGATGAGAAAATTGAGGCTCAGATACATAAAGCAACTATACTAACTAGGACAGAAAACCAAATCTCTTGATTCATAGCACAGTCCCATGCCCAAATAAAAATAATTCTAGATGTTTGGAGATCTTGAGGTCAAAAAACCATGTTGGCTCCACTTTACAGAGAGAAGGGCCAAGTTGCAGAATATTGCCAGCTCAAAGCTGTGCACACAAACAAGACCTCAGGACTTCCCTTACCATATACAATTATACTTGATCATTTTCTGTTTATGGGAGGAGATGGGAAAAACTCTGGGATTAGCATGACTTAGTTGTACAGCCAGTCCAAAACTTTTCACAGCCATGAAAACTTGGGGTTTTAGTAGATGTGAAAACCTGGGCTTGAAATGGGCAGCACCCATGATGCCGCATTGAGCGTCCTCCCCAGGGCTTCACGGAATAGCATGAGAGAACATCCCAATAATTTCAGGGTGGGAAAAGAAAGCACAGAAACGTATCAAAATATTAGTGCTTCAAAATTATGTAGTAGTGTACACTGGTAAAATTTCTGCTGAAGTTCTTAATTATGTTTTCCCCCCACAGATGCTGAGTTGTGCTTAGGAAAAGAGCCCTTAGCAAAACTTGAGTCTAACAGAAGCACTGGTATCATAATTAGAGGAATTTCATTATGAAATCCTTTTTAATTAATACTACACAGAGCGCTGTGAATGTGAATTTGGGGCAGTGATGAGGAAATAGACGGTTAGAGGAAAGCGAGGACTCCTGTGACATCCGAAGATTAAAGTTTTGACTAACTTGACAGATTTAACTACACAAATGAAAATCAAAAAAGAAAATATATAAATTTTAGTATTTTTTTCTCTGTTGAGGAGAATGTCATTAGTATTTTGATAGAGATTGCGCTGAATCTTTATATTACTTTGGGCAGTATTGACAGTTTCATGGTCCATAAGCAGGGGCTGTGTTTCCATTTGTGTGTGTGTTTGTGTCTCCTCTTCCATTTCTTTCATAGCTGTTTTATGGTTTTCCTTGTAGAGATCTTTCATTTCTTTGGTTAAATTTATCCCTAGATATATTTTTACAGCTATTGTAAATGGGATTGCTTTCTTGATTTCTTTTGAGTTTGTTCACTGTGGAAATATACAAATGCTACTGATGTCTGTATGTTGATTTTGTATCCTGAGACTTTACTGACTTCATTTATCAGGCCTAACACTTTTTTTGGTGGAGTCTTCAGGTTTTTCTAAATATAATATCACGTAATCAGCAAGCAAGGGTAATTTGACTTCTTCCTTTCCAAGTTGGATGCTGTTTATTTCTTTCACTTGCCTAATTTCTCTTGCTAGGACTTCTAATACTATGTGGAATAAAACATTAAAAATACACTGTTGAAAGGACACTTTTTTTCGATAAATAATCATATGCAGAAGAATAAAGCTAAGCCCCCTTCCCTTACCATATACAAAAGCAAATAAAAATGCATTAAAGACTTAAATATAAGACTTAAAACTATGAAACTACTAACAGAAAACATTGGGGAAACACATAAGGACATTGGTCTAGGGAAAGATGTTTTGTGTAAGACCTCAAAAGCACAAGCAACAAAAGCAAAAATAGACAAATGAAACAGTATCAAGCTAAAAACCTTCTGTACAGAGAAGGAAACAATCAAGAAGAGACAACCTTCATGGGAGAAAATTTTGGCAAACTATCTGTAAGTCAAGGGATGAATACTCAGAATACATATAAGACTCAACTCAGTAGCAAAAATAAATAATACAATTACAAAACAGGCAAAAGACCTGAATAGACTTTTCTTAAAAGAAGACATACAAATGGCCAACAGGTATGTGAAAAAATGTTTTAATCACTAATCATGAGGGAAATACAAACCAAAACCACAATGAGCTACCATCTCATTCCAATTAAAATGGCTTTTATCCAAAGACAAAACAATAATAATAATGGATGCTGGCAAGGATGCAGAGAAGGGGGAATGCTCACACACCATTGGTGGGAATGTGAAGTAGTATAGCCATTATGGAAAATAGTATGGAGGCTCCTCAAAAAACTAAAAGAAGAACTCCCATGGGATCCAGCAAACCTCTCCCCCCCCCCAACTGCTGAGTATGTATCCAAAAGAATGAGAGTCATTCTACTGAGAGATAGCTGCACCTCACATTTACTGCAGCATTATTCACAATAGCTAAGACATGTAATCAACAGGAATGCCCATCTGCAGATTACTGTACAAAGAAAATGTGGTACATATACACAATGGAATAGTATTCAGACATAAAAAGAATGGAATCCTGCTGTTTACAGTAGCATAGATGGAAATGGAGGTCAAATGCATGCTAAGTAAAATAAGCCAGGCATAAGAAAGACAATACTGCATGTTCTCACACATATGTCAGAGCTACAAGTGGATTTCATGAAGGTAGAGAGGTGTCTGCTGCTTATCAAAAGCTGGGAGGGGTAGGCAGGAGGGAGAGGAGAGAGGCTGGTTAATGGATACAAAAATATAGTTAGATAGAAGGAAAAGATAAATGTTTGAGGTGATGGATATCCTACTTTTCCCAATTTGATCATTACACATTATACACATGTGCATGTATCAAAGTATCACATGTATCCCAAAATATGTATAACTATGATATATCAATAAAAAGAAACCATAAAGGGAAAAGAATGAAAGCCAGAGCTGAGACAACAGAACACAAAGCCGAGAGGAGCTGTAGAAATAGGATGAGGACTAAAGTCCCCTTAAAAACAAACTCTTTCAAACAAAGCAAAAGATAAAACATTTGTGAACCATGTTCCTTTTGGAAAGATGTTTGGACAAACACTTAGGAATCTAAAAATAGACCTGCCATTTGATCCTACAATTCCTCTACTAGGTAAATTCCTCTATCTACTAGAAGACCAAAAATCACATTATAACAACCAGAATGTTTACTGCAGTTCAATTCATAATTGCTAAGTCATGGAAGAAGCCCAAGAGTCCATTGACCCATAAATGCATTAATAAATTGTGGTATATGTACACCATGGAATATTATGCAGCCTTAAAGAAAGATGGGAACTTTACCTCTTTCATGTTTACATGGATGGAGCTGGAACATATTCTTCTTAGCAAATTATCTCAAGAATCGAAGAAAAAGTATCCAATGTACTCAGCCCTAGTATGAATCCAATTTATAGCCTTCATATGAAAGCTATAACCCAATTATAGCCCAAGAAGAAGGGGAAAGGGGAGAGGGAGGGGAGAGAAGGGATGGGAGAGGATGGATGGAGGGAGGGTAATTGGTGGGACCACACCTACAGTGCATCTTACAAGGGTACATGTGAAATTTACTAAGTGTAGAATATAAATGTCTTAACACAATATCTAAGAAAATGCCGTGAAGGCTATGTTAACCAGTTTGATGAAAATATTTCAAATTGTATACAAAACCAGTACATTGTACCCCATGATTGCATTAATGTACATAGCTATGATTTAATAAAAAAATTTTTTTGAACCAAAATGGAAAGTAACAAAAAAGGAGATATCCTGTTCTCAGAATATAGTCAATCCATTTGCAACACACTTTGCTGGTGCTTGCAGTTATTTGTATGTTAAAAGGATTGACAGGGAATTTTATAAAACAAAACATACATTCCTAATCTTTAATTTCTGAAAACTAAACACAACAGAACCCTCAGAAAAGATGCAGATTATTACTGGCATATTTCCTAAAAGCAAAGTAAACAAAGGCACTCTCCATTTCACATTTTATTTGATAAACTAGTAGAGGGTCTTATCACAGTGATAAAATAAGAAAAACATATAAGAAAAATTAATATAACCCAGAAACTCAAAAGAACCAGTAAGAATTTTAGCAATAAAATAATTCAAAAATATTTGAATTTATGTTTATTACATAAAATGTATTCTAAAAGCAATACTTTCTATAAAACTATCATTTTTTTAAATTTCAAAACTAGATTTCTGTTATAACAAGGACATTTATTGAGAACCTACTTGGTAACTAACCTACAGTGGATATATCAGTCCAATATAAATAAATCTTCAAATATTTTATAAAATAAAAAAAAATTATAAACATGGCAATACTTCAAGGTAATTGATACATTTAATACATTTCCCAATAGAATAACAATAAGATATTTTATTATGTAAAACTTCTAAAGTTTCTATCAGCGATTAAGTGGAACTTGCCTTCGTAGATATTAGAGTGTATCTATCATAAAGCAACTCACATTAAAAGTATGTGGCTGTCTTCAGAAATCTAGATCCATGAAACAAAGCAGAATATTTCAAAATAGGACATAGGTAGTGTGACAGCTTAATATAGGACAATCTCAGTGCAACAGAGAAAACTGGCAAAATTATTCCTTAATAATATAAGAAATATAAACTTAGACCCTTACTTTATACTGCAACCAGAATAAAGTCATTAGCAAGAAAAATTTTATATACAATTTCCCTGAATAATAGAAACAGGATAATATATTTATTCCAAGTTGGTGTTTGGATTTACTATTTATAACATAGGAGAAAATTTTACAAATAAATTGCATTTGGGTAGGGGCCAAAACTAAGTTAAAAAGTAAATACTGATAGACAATATGCGTGATAATTATTTGACGTAAATTTTAACATCTAAAATACATGAAAAGCTTTTACAATTCTATAAGAATACCTTAAAACTTCCAATGATAAATGGTCAAAAGTTGGAAAAGAAAACAATTTTAAATGCCAAATTTAAGTAAATGTTCAACTTGCCAGGTAAACGAAGTGAAATAAAACTGTAATATAACACTTGACGCTTACCAAAATAGCAAGGAAAGACAAGTGAGAGAGACTAGAATTGGAGAGCCTGATGGGCGAGCCTCCGCGGAATGTACTATGATTCAGTGACTGTGTCTCAAACCAAAAAAAAAAAAAAAAGAAAGAAAGAAAAGAATGAAAGAGGGAATCAAGGAGAGAGGGAGAGAATGAAGAAGGGAAGGAAGATTTTTTTTTTTTGACCTATTAATCCTATTTTTGAAATTTTATCCAAAGAAAACAAGTTTTAAAAACTTCTGCTATTCAAAAGATACTGTCAAGGCAATGAAAACCAGGCCAGGCTAGGAGAAAATCTTTGCAACGTATATACCTGACAAAGCAGTAATACAGAAAGAACTTTCAAAACTCAGTAATAAAGCAAACACCGCAGTAAAAACTGGGCAAAAGATCTAAAAAGGCACATCACTAAAAAAGATATAATGGAAAACAAGCACATGAAAAGATATTCCACATCAGGAAAACATCGACTAAAACCAGGGGAGACACTGCTGACTGCATACTTTTCAGAATGGGTCAATTTACAAACACGCCGTGTCGGGGAGGAGGCAGAGCAACTAGAAATCTCATTCACTGTTGGCAGAAATGAAAACAGTGACAACAACTTCGGAAAAGTTTGGCAGTTTTTAAAAAAAATTAAACACACATCTACTATAGGGTCTAGCCAGTCTACTCCTAGGTATTTACCCAATGGATAAGAAAGCACATATCCATTCAGACTTGTACATGAATGCTCATAGCTGCTTTATCTGCAACAGCCAAAAACTGAAAACACCCCAAATATCCACCAACATGATACACAGATCAAATGGAATACTACTCAACGATTTTAAAGGAATGAATTATTGATACACGCTATTGCATGCATGGATTGCAAAATAATTATGCTGAGCAGAAGAAGCCAGACAAAAGAGAGTACATATTGTGTGATTCCATTTACATAATATTCTAGAAAATAAAAACCAACCTGCAGTGTCAAAAAGCAGTTCAGCGGTTACCTGTGAAGAGGTAACAGAGAGGTGCAGGAGGGTGGGGGTGATCACAAGGAAAGTTTTGGTGATGACGGATAGCCTGGCTATTTTGACTTTAGTAATAGTCTCATGCTGTATTCATGTCGAAATTATTAAATTGCACACTTTATGTACAGTTTATTACATGTCAATTATATTTCAATAAAGATATGAAAGTGCTTTAGGTAGAAAATCACTTATGCTACCATCTTTTACAATGGCAAAAATCTAGTTAATCCATATCTAACAAATGTTCAGCAAATAATGACTCATTAATTTATCACAAAATTATTCTCTTATTAATTATAATACAAGTGAGGACCATGTAGATAATAAACTTCCCCATAGCAGAATATGACACTGCATATACGGTATTATTACAACTGTACAAAAACCTGTGATTACACAGAGCTAAAGACTAGAAGAGGCCACAGAGAAATTTAATAGTTGGCATAGTAAAGTAAGGGATTATCGGTTTAAGTGTAGAGTTGAAATGAATTTCTTTTCTTTTTTCAAAAAGAGGAGGATGTTTGTTTTTTAGACTTTTATTAACATCTTTCTAAAGCTCTCTCTAAAGGATTTTGGGAGTCTTGGCACCAAAGAGACAAAGAAACTTAAAGAAATATATAAATGCTGAATTCCCTATCAAAGTATTCATTATTTGTCCTCCTCCTCTCTCTTTCCAGTCTTCTCCATTCCCACTGTTCCTGTCACCATGCTGCTGGCTTTCCCTTCCCCAGGGCACTGTCTTCCTCAGGTCCTTATCATTCCTCCCCCAGCTACCATCATGATTACGCACATTAAATTTCAGTCTCTACATTGCCATCAAGATAGGCTACATCATATATTTCTCCCCTGAAAACTTTTACAAGACTCCCAGTCTGCCCACATAATATAGTAAACTCCTTAATGTAAGTCTCTTACAAGCTACAGGAACCTCTACTTTTAGCCTTATTTAAACATTATTTCTTTATTCCCAAATTCCAGCCTCTGATTCATAAGCGAGTCCTTAGTTCTTGTGCACCACCCTAGGCTCTAGGAGTGTAAGAAAGAATAATGTTTCTTTCTTATTGCCCCAATTGTACAGAGGCATAGCCATAGCACTGCAGCCTCAAACTCTTGGGCTTAATCAAGCCTCCTGTTTTAGCCTCCGGAGTAGCTGGGACTACAGGCGCATTCCACCATGACTGGCTAATTTTTTTTTTCTAATAGCGATAGGGTCTCACTATATTGCCCAGACTGGTTTCAAATTCCTGGACTCAAGAGATCCTCCTGCCTCAGCCTCCCAAGTACCTGGGATCACAGATGCAAGCTACCACATCCAGCTCTTAAGTGGTCACATAAGATGACGGAATTTAATAACTCAAGTTTTTTCTTTATAACCACTGTGCTACCATTATTTTTCACTGAGTCTCCTGTTAAAACACTGAAGTTTCTAGGCCCACAGAACGTGGAAACACAAATTGAACTTGAAGCCAGTTCAAGTAATTCTGAATTATTATAAATGTATTCTCAACATGGGCATGTGTAGCTCTTTATTACAACTAAGAAATAAAAATATAATCTAAAGTTTATATATGTTAAGAAAATAGGCATAGAAGGGATATATGTTAACATATATATATATCCAAAGAAATATATATATATATGTTAAGAAAATATACATATATATGTTAAGAAAATAGGCATAGAAGGGACATTTCTTAAACCAATAGAGGCCATCTACAGCAATCCCACAGCCAATATCATAATGAATAGTGTAAAACTGAAAACATTTCCACTCATATCAGGAATGAGGCAAGGATGCCCACTGTCTCACTGCTATTCAACATAGCAACAGAAGTCTTAGCCATCACAATCAGGCAAGAGAAGGTGATCAAGGGTATCCAAATAGGGTCAGAGGGGATCAAACTCTCACTCTTTGCTGATGATATGATCCTATACCTGGAAAATCCCAGGGACTCAAATTCAAACTCTTAGAAGTGATCAAGGAATACAGCAGCATCTCAGGATACAAAAATCAATACTTAAAAATCATATATATATGCCAACAATAGTCAAGCTGAAAACAATCAAGGACTCTATTCCTTTTACAATAGTGCCAAAGAAGATGAAATATTTGGGAATTTACCTAAAAAAGGATGTGAAAGATCTCTATAAAAAGAACTATGAAACTCTGAGAAAAGAAATAGCTGAAGATGTTAACAAATGGAAAAACATACCATGATCATGGCTGGGAAGAATCAACATTGTTAAAATGTCCATACTACCCAAAGCAATTTACAGATTTAATGCAATCCCTATTAAAGCACCATTGTCATAATTTAAAGAACTTGAAAAAATAGTACTTCGTTTTATATGAAATCAGAAAAAACCTCGAATAATAAATACATTACTCAGAAATAAGAACAAATCAGGAGGTATCACATTACCAGACTTCAGGCTACACTATAAATCTATAGTGATCAAAACAGCATGGTACTGGCACAAAAGCGGAGTGGTAGATTTATGGAACAGAATAGAGAACCAAAAGATGAACCCTGCTACTTATAGCCATTTGATCTTCAACAAGCCTATCAGAAATATTCAGTGGGGGAAAGACTCCCTATTTAACAAATGGTGCTGGGTGAACTGGATGGCGACCTGTAGAAGACTGAAACTAGACTCCCACCTTTCACCATTAATAAAAATTGATTCTCACTGGATAAAAGATTTAAACTTAAGACATGAAACTATAAAAATACTAGAAGAGAGTGCAGGGAAAACACTTGAAGAAATCGGCTTGGGAGAATATTTTATGAGGAGGATCCCCCAGGCAATTGAAGCAACACCAAAAATCCATTACTGGGATCTGATCAAACTAAAAAGCTTTTGCACAGCCAAGAGCACAGTAAGTAAAGCAAACAGACAACCTTCAGAATGGGAGAAGATTTTTGCAGGTTATGCTTCCGACAAGGTCTGATAACTAGAATCTACAGAGAACTCAAACTAATCAATTAGAAAAGAATACATAACTCTATTTCTGTGTAGACAAGAGACTTAAATAGGAACTTCTCTGATGAAGACAGGCACATGGCCTACAAACACATGAAAAAAAGCTCATCATCCTTAATCATCAGAGAAATGCAAATCAAAACTACTTTGAGATACCATCTAACTCCAGTATCACAAAATCCCAAAACTACAGATGTTGGCAAGGGTGCGGAGAGAAGGGAAAGCTTCTACACTGCTGGTGGGAATGCAAGCTAATACAACCTTTTTGGAAAGAAGTTTGGAGAACACTCAAGGAATTAAAGCAGACCTACTGTTTGATCCTGCAATTCCTCTACTAGGTATATACTCAGATGATCAAAAATTATTTTACAACAAAGACATTTGCACCAGAATGTTTATTGCAGCCCAATTCATAATTGCCAATACAAGGAAACAGCCCAAGTGCCCATTGACCCATGAATAGATTAACAAATTGTGGTATATGTACACCACGGAATACCATGCAGCCATAAAAAAGGAGACTTCACATATTTTATGTTTACCTGGATGGAGCTGGAACATATTCTTCTTAGTAAAGTATCTCAAGAATGGGAAAAAAAGTATCCAGTGTACTCAATACTACTATGAAATCAATATATTATCACCTACACACACATACGAATGGCAAAAAATAACTATAGTCCAGAAAGTAGAAAGGAAGAGGAGAGAGGGGGAGAGGAGAGGGATATGGGGGGAGGGAGGGTATTTGGGGGGACCTCACCTAATGTGCATGATGCAATGGTACATTTCAAAACTATTAAGAAATGAGTATAATTATGATGGATGTGTTACTTAGTTCAGTGTAAGCATTTCACATTATATATTGAAGCAGTACCCTGAACCCATAAATCCATCAATGTGCAAAGTTATGATTTAATAAAAAACAATTAAATAAATAAAGTTTATATATGGATCACAGAAACTCAAAAGTAACCTCAACAATTATTTAGAACACAGGCCAAGAGACTTTTTTTTTTTTTTTCCTTCCCTTGGCAAGAGTATTTTCTCATTGATTATTCAGAATTGCAGAGACATGGTGATAATTAAAAGAAGATGTAATTAGTCATTTGTTTTATTTGTTTTAAAATTCTCTTCACGTATCCCCAAATTTTCAGCACCTGGGCTGAACTGCACCCCTCACCTCACCATTGGTGCAACACTGGTTGGGGGGAGGCTGAGAGTCTGCAATTTGTGGGGTACTGGAAAGGAGCAATGCAGCAAAAGAATAGTAGGAACTTATACATTCTTAGTAGCTATTTGCATAATATTATAATAGGTTTTTTAATTCAGCCTGAGATATATATTTGTAATTTCCAATATGTAAACACTTGATTTGTTAAAAAAAAAAAAAAAAAAAAGGCTTTTTAACGATCACAACCGATACTTACAATTATGAGTTTACAACACTAGGTATAAGAACTAGATTTGTGTTAAATTTATTTCCTCCTTTTTGTTTCTTTCTTTCCAATTTCATCAGATGACCTCTGTAAGCACCAAAACTTGGCATTGACTGAGGCTGTTTCAGGCACAAACACAATTTTTTTGTTGTTGTTCAAAATAAACTAACAAAGCATTTCTGGCAGTAGGAGATACTTTGTTAGATAACTAATTCTCAGAGGGATGTGTTTTAAAGGGAAGCCTCAATTTATATTAAGTCCTATAAGGCAGTGCTTCTGAAACTCTCTGTGGAAAAGGACTAATTTTTATAAATTTCTGCTCTGTTGCAAACTGATACTTTGTAAAAAATAATTCACTTTATAAAGATGAATTAATAGAAAAATAAAAATTTTTAAAGACACATGAAATCAAAGTTATAATTTTGTATTTTTTAGTTCAGAAAACAGGAAGTCACATTGCAATATATATTATCAGAAAAGGAAAAAAAATTATAAAAATTCTACCTGTTGGGGCGGTGCCTGTGGCTCAAAGGAGTAGGGTGCCAGCCCCATATGCTGCAGGTGGTGGGTTCAAACCCAGCCCTGGCCAAAAACAGCAAAAAAAAAAAAAAAAAAAAAAAAAAAAAATTCTACCTGTTTGCTCATCGAAAATGTGCACGTTGGCAACTAATAGGCTTACTATTACACTTATAATTTTTTTTTCATTTTGAGGAAAAAGTGAATCCTTCTATTAAATGTCTATTGTACACTTTGAATGAACATAATACACATATATAGTTAAAGTTTTTAACATGACAAATTGACTTGCTTCTTGCTTGACAATTTACCCAATCTAGGTAAAATTACCAATAAGACTACTAGTAGAGGATAATGTATATCTAAATTGCTTCTATGCTTTATTTTAATAATAACAATACAAAAGAAACTAGTCTCACAGAATGAAATGGAGGAAGAGATTTTAAAGCAATTTCAGTGAGTTCAGTTTATTCATATTTAAATTTTATCTAAAATGGAAGTACTATTGTATTTACAAAGTCCTTCAATCCTTCAACAGGAATCAGTTCTAGCAACATATCCTGTAAAATACAGTTGAATTTAAATTATCTTTTGATGGTAAATAATGGATTCTGGATCCATGCATTTTTTAGGCACAGATCTTTAGATGGAAAATAAGATTCAAAATGCTTTATCAAAGCTGAAGATGTTTAAGGTGATAGCTCTTCATGGACATATCATCACTTACATCATTGATAATTGTTATGTTTTGGAACATGTGTCATAATAATCTGTAGAAACTTTGTTCTTACAAGCTTCTAACTTTTGCTTTTGACCTTTGATCTTATCTGCCATTGAAAAACATGTTGCTTCCTTGGATGGAAGTGTTAAGATCATTAAAAATCCTGCTGATGCTATTCCTATCGCCAACAAATTAAGACCACACCGTCTCCTTATTTTGCAAAAACATCAAGTATTCTCGAGCATCAGCCTCTTGATTATCCTCATACCTTCTCATGCTACCACTGTTTATGATCTGCTTCCATTGTATTACACAACATGAGAGAATAATCTAGACTCTAACTCATTAGCCTTTACCTACCTAAAAATTTTCGTACAACACTAAGCCCGCTGTTTAGTTCCACTGAAATTTCTTTTCATAGCAGGTCTTTCTCATAAAAGAAACAATACACCGATTTACATTCTGGTACCAGCTCCTTAATCAGGGTAACTACTCCAGAATATTTTCTGCAGCCTCAGAACATACTCCTTCAGAAAATTTAAACTCTAAACCATATTTGTTGACAATGTAATTTTCCACAGTTTTACAGAGTTTAGATTTAGTTATGAATGCCAGCAACAAGGTTGAAAAAAGACCTCTTCCTTCATATTATCATGTTCAAATTGCATATAAACAGGAATATGAGCGAAATTATCATGCTGCAATGAAAAAATATATTGCTAGTTTTAATTGCTCCATAAATTAGTTTTCCATATCATTAGCCAGTTCCTAGATATGCTGAGGTCTGGTGGCACTGGTAAGTAGCAGTCCTTCTTTGCTGTATTCACCCAGGCAAATATCTCTGATACAATCTTTTACCTAATGTTTCGGCAAATGTATACGGATTTTAGTCTTGGCAAGCTGAAATGCTACTTATTAGGAAGCCTGTAAAGCCTTAATGTTTATATGTGAAATATTGAACATCTGCTTCAATCATCTTTTTAATCTAATATTCTTTCAAAAAATCATGTGGTTTTTAACTTAATTTTTTGTAAGTAAACACCCCATAAATTTTTATGGTTTCATTGCTTCTTAGCCATACGTCCCTACAAAAACACTATATTTTTAGTATCTCAACATCTATTACAGTTATAAAATCAACTCAGTACATTAGAAAACACAGTTCTCAAGAAAACCAATGGGAATCTCTGGGTCTTTGTTTCTTCAGAATCACTTCCATCCTCACCTTTAATTTCTACTCCTGCCACACTCAGAAAAGGTTAAGTATTTTTTCACCAAATGAAAGTCCAGAGAAGCTTGTTTCACATTTAGCAGAGAGAGGGTAAAAACAGCTAACATAAATTGTACTTCTTTAATTAGCTTATAATGTTAAACCACAGAATTAAAAATTCTGGTTGAAAATTAAAACATATAAAAATAAGTTATAAAAACAAACGCTTATATTTTCACAAATTTTTTGTTTTTATTATGTAGTCAATTCCTTACTTTTTTCTTCATTTTCACAGATTTTTTTTTATATACTTTTAAAGCATAGTTGACAAACCAATCCTAAAATGTCACCTGTGACAATGTGATCCTACTGCACAGAATTATTTAGTATACAACTCACACCACATATGATTCACCATTGGAGTGTGCCGATACTGAAGTGCTCTGTGTTCTGTTCAACACCATGAGTCTACCTTTGTGAATTTGGTCATCATGACAAGGTCAAATTGCTATAAAAGCTTCTGACACGCCCTATTTCTATCCCAAGTTGTCATGGACCAGCACCAACCTGCAGACCACACTTTGAGTAGCACTGCCATGAGGTGTTATGGCTATACAGCCAACAGTATCTGCTGATGGACAGGTGGGCTAGATAAAGGGAAGGGAGGATTTCGAGAAGACCCTTGGGCAACTTTTAACCTGAACCAATAGGTGGATAGCAATGCCAGTTACCGAAACAGAAGGGAGGAAATGTTTGCATATGTTAATTTTAGGATGTACTACCCAAGTTGGAAACGGTGAGAATAGATGAATCTGGAACTTAGGGAGTGATCTTGCCTGAGAGTGTAACTGGAAATCACTAGAGTTTAGATGTCATCACTCTACATAAGATCACTGAGGGAGAAAATGTGAATAGCAAAGAAGGCCAGGAGCAAATCTTGAGCCCTCCAAAGGGTAGTGGATAGAGGAGTGGAGTGAGTAAAGGAAGGAGAGGTTAATTTTTTTTCCTTTTTTTTTTTTTTTTTGAGACAGTGTTTCACTCTCTCGCCCTTGGTAGAGTGCTGTAGCATAATAGCTCACAGCAACCTCAAACTCTTGGGCTTGAGCAATCCTCTTTCCTCAACCTTCCAAATTGCTGGGACTATAGGTATGTACCATTACATTTGGCTAGTTTTCCTATTTTTTTTTTTTTTTTTTAGTAGAGACAGGGTCTTGTTCTTGCTAAGACTGGTCTTGAATTTGTGAGCTCAAGCAATCCACCTGCCTCGGCCACCCAGAGTACTAGGATTATAGGCAAGAGCCATGTGTCCAGCCTGGGTAGCTGATTCTGATAGACTCATGGATTATAGTGAATGTGCTAGTCCTTGTCAAAGCAAGGACTAGGATAGATCTTCACCTTTGATTCCCACAAAGCTCCATACACAGAGCTCTGCATATAGAAGCACTTAATCATGTGCACTGAACAAATAAATGAAAGACATCATAGCTGTAAATATTTCTGTATCTGTTACTCTGGTACTGAAATTTTATGTCACTTACTGTTTACAAAATACCTTATAATTATCTGTAAGTTACTCCTTCCAAATGAATGGTGGCAGCTTCAATAAACAGGGTTCTTAACTATTTTTCGCCAAGGACTCTTGTGGCAGTTTGATACAGACTCTAATTTTAATTACATAAAATGAAAAAAAAAAAAAAAAAACTCTACTGAAATAGATATCAAAGTATTTTAAAAAACAAATGAGAAACAATGTATTATAGGTGCTTCTTTATTAACACATCAAATGACAAGATCTAGTGGCAAGTCAAATGACTACTGTAGTTTCAAAGCAGAGATGAGGGTGAACAAACATTTAAGGTATCTGCAACATTCATAGTGTGATACAAAAGTATTTGTGATTTCTACTGGCAATAAAGTCACAGATACTGCTGAGATGGCTGCTGTGGTTTGAATGTTTCTGTCATCTCCAAATTCATGTGCTGGAAGCTTAATCCCCAGTGCAACAGTGCTGGGAGGCAGGGCCTAATGGGAGGTCATAAGACCTTTGCCCTCGTGAATGAATTATGCTGCCATAAAAAGCTTGCAGGGGTGGGTTCTCTCTCTCTCCTGCTCTCTGCCATGTGACGAATAGCACTCCTCCCCTCCAGAGGACACTGCGTTTAAGGCTCTATCTTGGAAGTAAAGACCAAGCCCTTACTATACAACAAAGCCTTTTGGCAAGTTGGTCGGGGCTTCCTAGTTTCCAGAACTGTGAGAAACAAATTTCTGTTCTTTCTAAATTACCTAATTTTAGCTTTTGTGTTATAAAAGCACAAAACAGCTAAGGCAACGACTGACAGCTTTGATGCCACCATTCCTAGTTTAGGACAATGCTAAACATCTATTACAGGTCCATGTTCACGGACCCCAGATGAAGAATGTCTGAAGGAAAAGGCCCTTTCACTGTATCCCCAACCCCAAGTTAAGATTGCTTTAAAAATATATATCTTTTTTTATAGGAACAATCACATCTACCAAACGTAACTTTTCTGGAAAAGCAATTTGGCAACATTTGTTAATTTTAAAATACACGTGCCTTTCAACTCAGCAATTCCACTTCTGTAATTCATCTTGATGATACAGCCCCACTTGTGAGTAAACACGTAAGTATAACGTGTACACTGCAGACATGGTCGTAACATTTATCTATTCAACAGGCAGCTACTGTGAGCCTACTGTGCGGCAGGTGCTGCAGATTCAGCAGAGAACCAGCCAGACAAATTTCCTGCCCTCAGTCCCATCACTGTTCTAACAAGATAATTACAACGGGGTGCTTATAAACATCTCCTCACTGTAACCACACATGGTAGAAAGACTAGCTAGCTCTCTAAGGGAACAAATCCCATTCATGAGGACCTTACCCCCATTACCTAATCAACTCCCACCCTTCCCCCCACGCCGCCCTATCTCTTAAAACCATCACATTGGTGATTAGTTTTCAGCATATAAATTTTGTGGGAACAGAAACATTCTGATCATAGTGCTGAGTTACCTTCTAGTTGGGGAGACAGATCAGAAACAAAATAAGTTAAATTTATTGAAAAGAGCCTAAAATGGTGGTGATGAGAACTATGAAGGAGGGGGGTAGCGAAGGCTGGGAAATGTGTTCTTTATAAACAACATGACGCAGGAAGACCTCACTGAGAAGGGGACAATTGTGCAGACACCTGCGAACTGTAGGAAGCAAGTCATGGGCATCTCGCAGCTGGGGGAGGCATTGCTGGCAGAGGGCAGAGCAAGCACAGAGGCCCTGAGACAGAGGCACACTTTCGTGTTTTAAGAAAAGCAAGAAGGCAAGTATGGATGGAGCAGCAGCAGCAGGAGAGTCACAGGTGAGGAGGGAGAGGACAGGGGGCCACTTCACTTATTGCCTCGTTGACCCTGCAAGGACCCTGGCTTTTAGGTAAGTGAGATGAGAAGCCCTGAAAGGTTTGGGGCAGAGGCCTGGCTTGATGTCTATTTTACAAAGATCATTGCTCAGTTTATCACAAGGATCCCTTGGTGGAGAATAGGTGATAGTAGACTGCTGGGGGGAAAGCAGAAACCCAGAGGTGGGTAAGAGCCCACTAGGCTTGCACTGCACTGGGATACTGGGGCTGCTCAAAGGTGGTCAGAACTGGCATTTGCTGAAAGGTTGGACATGCAGCTTAAGAAAAAGAGGGGAACTGGGGATGACTCCCAGGTTTTTGGTATAAGCAACACAAAGAATTGAGTTACCATTAATTAAGATGGCAGAAAACCCTAAGAGAAGCAGGTTTCAGGGAGAAGACCAGGAGTTTGGTTTTGAACATGTGGATGCCTGATAGCCACATACAGAGTTGAGTAAGCAGAATAACGACAGTAAAAATAGAGGCAATGTCCTAGTCACCAATAGGGACTGGTGAAATAAATTATGGCACATTGATATGACAGCTCAAAGAACAGTCATTACAAAGAAGGTGATATAATTATACTAAAGAAAAATTTTATCTATATCAAAGAACAAGTTGCAGAATGGTAGGAAAGCAGTTTAGTCAGCTTAATAAGATATCTCTGTGTAATCTACATACGCATGTGTATATATGCATTAATTTATATGCTTAGAAAGATGTGGACATACATATATCAAACACTTTAGTAATATTAACCTGGAGAACAGGAGTGGTGGAGGAAGAGTGAAAGGAACACATTTCACTTTATTTGTACATTATTAGAAGTTGTAAACTATGAATGTGTATTATAGTGCATATAATAAACTAACAAAGATATGAAATGATGCTTGGCTCCTATGTAAGCAAACTCAAATACAGGTACATTTTGTTAAAGTTTTTTTTTTTTGAGACAGAGTCTCACTTTGTCATCCTGGGTTGAGTGCTATGGCATCATAGCTCACAGCAACCTCAAACCCTTGGGCTCAAGAGAGTCTCTTGCCTCAGCCTCCCAAGTACCTGGGACTACAGGTGCCCACCACAACACCTGGCTATTTTTAGAGATGGGGGTCTTGCTCTAGTTTAGGCTGGTCTTGAAACCATGAATTCAGGTGATCCGCCTGCCTTGGGCTCCCAGAGTGCTGGGATTACAGGCAAGAGCCACCACGCTTGGCTGTTAAAGGTGTTCTTTGAAATGAAGAAGCAATTTTTTGATTGCAGTTTTTTTCTGAGACAGCAAACAGTCTGAGCTATGGGCTGGGTAGCAGTGGAGAGCAAAGAAACAAGGCATATGGAAAAGATAATGGAGGAAGTAAAAGGTTGGCATAATTCAGAGATCTTAAACTCAAGTTATGGGCAGTACCCAGATCCCTACCCATGTTTTTATTTGGCGAGCACAGTTGTTTTACAGTTTTCTTTTTATTGTATCTTCTAAAAAATTAATTAACTTTTTTATTTCTGATTAATATAAGAGTACAATGATTAAGTTACAATATTTGCATTTCTTAGGTAAGGTCCCTATTGTAGCTGTGTCCCACACCCAGAAGGTGTGCCATATACTCTTACATTTTGCCCATTAGGTGGTAGCACACCAATCCTCCTTCCTCCTCCCACCCCAAGTTGAATTTAATTGCATTTTTCTCTTGGGTGGGCATGTATTAGCTCGTCTTCTGGCTTCATGTTAGTATTTGAGTACATTGGATTCTTGCTTTTCCATTCTTGTGATACTTTAAGAAGAAGAATGTGATTCAACTCCATCCAGGTTAATACAAAAGATGTAAAGTCACCATCTTTTTCATAGCTGAATAGTATTCTGTGGGATACATATACCACAGCCGGTTAATCCATTCTTGGGTTGGTGGGCATTTAGTTTGTTTCCACATTTTGGCAATTATAAATTGAGCTGCAATAAACAATCTACTGCAAATGTCCTTATGGTAATATGATTTTTTTTCTTCTGGCTAGATGCCTACTAATGGTACATTTTAAAAAAGTGGATGCCTTTAGGCAACTTGGGCGCTCTTTAGTCCACCACTCCTTATGACTTTTCACTCAAACTAAGTCATACATTTATGATTCTATAGGCAATGATTTTTACATCCCTATATACACTGAGTTCTTACTCTGGGAAAGGTATACTATATAGATGCTCCTTCATTTATGATGGGATAATATCCAGATAAACTCATACTAAGTTGAAAATATCATATGCCAAAAATCTATTTAATACATCAAACTTGGCCAGGCACAATGGCTCATACTCATAATCCTAGCACTCTGGGAGGCTGAGGTGGGAGGATCATTGAGCTCAGGAGTTTGACATGAGCCTGAGCAAGAGCAAGACGCATCTCTACTAAAAGTAGAAAATTTAGTTGGGAATTATGGCAGGCAGCTATAGTCCCAACTACTTGGGAGGCTGAGGCAGGAGGATCCCTTGAACCCAGGAGTTCGAGGTTGCTGTGAGCTAGGCTGACACTAAAGCACTCTAGCCTGGGGCAACAGAGAGAGACAGTCTCGAAACAAAAACAAACAAAAAAACATCAAATTGACCAAACATTATAGCTTAGCTTAGCCTACCTACCTTAAACATGCTCAGAACACTTGTATTAGCCTAAGTTGGGCAAAACCAACTAACACAAAGACTATTTTATAATAAAATGTTGTCATGTATTATACTTTTTATTGGATACCGTACTGAGAATAAAAGCAGAATGGTTGTATGGGTGACTTGCATTATGGCCCCTATTGGAAGCACATCACTTTCCCACCAGTGTAATGTTAAAATATCATGATGGCAAACTGTTGTAGGACCATCTGTATCAGATTCTTTCTTGTACTGTCTTGGTCACACGGAACACAAGAAGATTAAGAGCCTTAACACAATTTCCTTCATGAAATTTGCACATGTCTTATCTCTCTCCCTTTTAGCCATATTCATTTTCTTGGATATCAATAAAAATTAAAGTGGTTACAGTATCGCTTTTTAAGTTTCTGTTAATACTTACATTGTAAAAAATGTGAACTATAAAATTCAGCAGAGAACAGAACACTGTCTTAAGATTTAATTTTGACAATTCTTTCTTCTGGAGTGATAGTGACTTCCCCCTGTAATAAGTATATAGTAGCATATAAAGATTACATGATGGAACAGATGGAATCAAAATGATATGATCCTTGAAATCTGTGACTGTGCAAAGGAGGTACTTCTGACTAACACAGTCTGAAGGTTAGAAAAAGAAATCTGGGCGCATAAAGACCAAATAAAGTAATAAATAAACCCAGCATCTCTTTGGAAGGCATTTTTCTACAGATTAAATATCCACTTAAAATTTCTTTAAGCAGCTGTTAATAAAATTATTAATGGAATGAATAATGAATGAACAAATAGATGCTATATTTGTGACATCGTTTTCTCTCAATGAAAAGAGAACCTTAAACAGTTCTCACTAAATTCTTTTAAGATTTCAGGTGGTCTTTCAAGGCTGGGGCCTAGAACTCAAGTTCTGAGTAAGAAACATGAAGCTAAGAGAAACTATACAACAAGAAATGGAAGGGAAAAGGCCATCATGTTTAATCAAATGTCTCTAGAGAAAAAGAAAACTTTGAAAATGTTCTATTTTCAATAACCATGGAACAGACACTGCCTTTTAAGATTGGTTTCTCAGAACAGCAGAACTTACTTAGTCTAGGAAAACATTAGTGTGGTTTCACTTTTTTCTTTATTTTAGATTCTCTGCCAAGAACCACAAAGTGAAATGAAATGATGGTGCGGAGAGACAGTAGCTAGGTAATCTCTTCATAGTATTTCTAATAAGATAGCTGCACCATTTCTGTTGGTAACATACAGCCATATTAGTTCTGAAATAAGCTATTATGGTTTTTCTCCCTCAGTGGGCTCTAGATGCAATAAGTAATACATCATTTATAATTGGAAATGTGTATGCTTTCTTGCTTAAACTTTTAAAGACTTTTGTGTCTGTTGCTTGAATTTGAAACCAGCAGCTGGGTTTGCATGCATAATTGCATACCTACGAAAACCTTCTGCAGGCAAGGCACTGAGAAATGAAAGGAATGGGAAGAGAAGCAGCCTTGGGCAGAACTCTGCAGAAGACAACATTTAAAGGAAGGAGATGCAGAAAGCTGGTCAGGAAAGTATTAAATAGGAAGGGCACAGAAGTCAGAGCAAAAAGCATGTTTAGAAGGCAGGCTCTGCTGTGTCAAATACTGTGAAGACTGAAGTTGAGCCTAGTCAGGGCAGTTTTACTGGGGCAGAAATGAGATCACAGTGGATTCGAGGAGATTTGGATATGAGGAGTAGAGAAGTGACGATAGGTAAGAGTGACAAGGAAGGTGGTGGGGCAGGAGCCTGAAGATAGTGTCAAAGGTATAAAATTGCTGCCTGAGAGTAATTTTATATAAAATTTTCAATAATTTTATGAAACAAAATTTTGACTGCATTTTGACTGTGACCTGTCCCATGAGGTCAGGTGTGGAATTTTCCAGTTGTGGCATCATGTTAGCACTTAAAAGTTGTAGACTTTGGATTTTCAGATTAGGGAGGCTCAACCTGTACATTCATATTGCAGACATTCTTACAACCTATGTGTAAGAAGATGGACAGTTGGGGCGACCCAGACCAGGAGTGATGGAAGAATAAGGGGGCTAGGAAGTTGAGGGCATCGCTGAGAGTGTGAAGGACCAGGCTAGACAGGGAAAGAAGGGAGCCTCACAAGAGGTTTTCAGTCTGAGGAAAATATGGACAGGTCAAGGGACATGTGATAGGTCTTAATGGTCTTAATGGTCTTAATGAACTTGAAGATCAAGATCAAGTGTAATGGAACCAGCTTTAGACTTAGGTCAGAGGGGACCCGGGGGGATTTAAGTCTGTCCCACACTTTGCTGTACTCCTCTCCACAGAGCAAGGACTCTATAGGACCAAGGAATATGCCCATCCAGAGCCAATCCCCCTTACCATGTAGACCACATTCCAATTACTGTCCCAAACAGCCCCAAGCCTGGCTTTAATGCCTGCGCAGGCCTCTTCTGAGGGTCAATCTAAAGAGTGGCTGTTTGAAGGGGATGTGGGTTAGGTTTGGATGTGGGGGCTAAGTGTCCACACATAGTGTGCGGGGCTCCTCACCACGTGGAGGAGCTGGGGACCAGAGGTCAGCGCTTCTCTGTGCCACAGACGTGCCACGTGACCCTCCGAGGAAGCAATAAAATGTAAATCAAACCTTTGCCTTCTAGCTCATCATTAACATATTTGTCAAGACAGGAAGACAAAACATTTTATTTAATAGTTTACAATGATGTATGGTTTTTAAATATATAGACACAGAGCGTGTGGGCTTTCATTTGTACACTAGTCCCAGGCCCTGCAAATATGAAGGGTGTGCACCTGACTGCAGAATCAGCTGGGGAAGAAGTTGGAGCAGGGATTATTAGACTTCTGGTCAACATGGCAGAGTAAACAATTGCTGAAAATTCTCAGTCTTCTACAACATATAGAAATAACAGATAAAATATTTATTTAAACCACACAAGCCTTGTATTATTTGTTCTCTATTTGCATATTCAACTCCCCCCCATTCTCTGCCTTGCTCTATGCTCCTCCCCAGTTTAGTTTGGTCAAGAGAAGTTACCAGTAAGAGACAGGAGGTGGGAGGAGAGAGGACGGGATATTTCTTTCCTGCTCCAGGTCTTCCTTCTGGTGGAAGTTACTGCCTCCAAACTCAACTTCCACCAGGCAGATCCAGCTCTCCCTAGCCTCCAGTAACAACATGTCCTTCCTTGCCCTTTCACGACCAGGAGTGGTAACAGCTTCCTGCTCTTCTTAGTCTCTGGGCACCTCAAATAACCTTGCTGGGCTCTTTCTTCCCGCCCATACGTCTGTAAATTGTACTGCATTCAAATCTTTTAAATTGAAGTATTCGAAAAGACCAACTAGAGCCAAATTTCAGGTAAAAAAAGAAAGCAGGTACAATGTTCTACCACCCAGTTAAGGATGTGAGAAAGTTTATTTACTAAGAAAATAGGATCCCGGGAATGTCTTTGGAGAGTCTGAGATAGGAGAAGAGCGGAGGCTGAGTCAGAGCAAATAAGGAGCGCAGTGGACTGGGGATGAGGCAACCGGAAAGAAAGGAGGGGCTTCTGTTTTGACAGCTATGGTGTGGCTGTGGGCCTGGCGGGACTCCCAGGCATTGAGGATAAAGGTCTCTCCATTCTCCTGCCACAGCCCAGATACTTACAGGAGGATCCATTCCATATGTGTTAAGAAATGGAACATGAGGCCTCTTTGGGGTTACCATGGAATGAATAAAAATAAGAGATAAGAAATCTTAGCAGTGGTTCTCAACCTTCCTAATGCTGCGACCCTTTAATGCAGTTCCTGTGAGTCGCAACCCACAGCTTGAGAACCGCTGTACTAAGAGAAACAAGGAATGAGGTGGCTCAGCACGCAGCTCAAATGGCCTGGTTCAGTCAAACGGCAACAACAAAGTCAAGTCCGACTTCTAGATTAGATCCAGTAAGCACTGCTTGCAGATTTTCCAATAAAGCGTCCTTGTACTATATTGTAGTCTATGCTTACAATGATCTAGGTAAGGTCAGGTGTGGAATGCAATGCAAGTATATTAACATTTATCACTACTAGACATCCAGAGAAATTTTGACATGGCATTAAAGCATGTATCTGGGACAAACACTAAAGTTTTAAATATAATAAATACTTAGTGGAGTTCTAAAAACTTGGAGTCTAGAAGTATTTAATAGATTAATCTTACATTGAAACTACTTACAATTTACTTTATTTTACAATTTCAGTGAAGTTAATTGTTCTAGTCTTGGTATAATTAACCTCAGAAAAGTAGATTTTGGAGACTACTTAGCTGTCCCCCCAAAACAACCGTCTCCATGACATCTGCCTTATCATTTCCCTGATGCAGAACAGGGCACGTTCAAGTGTTAGGCAGCATCTCTTTCAACAGTGACCACTGAGGAACAAATACCAAAATGAGCAAAGGATGAATCAGGACTGTTAATTATGTAAGACAAATGATGTATTCAAGAAAATAGTACCCATTCATCCGCTTTTTTCAAAATGGAAAAGCACTACATTTAATTTGTGGTTCTCTGCATTTCAAATGGGCAACTCAATGAAGCAATAAATGTGCTCATAATGAACAGATTTTTCTACATCTTAATGGCAGCGGCATAACTGAAGACTTAACCTGGTTAACATAAAAGTAAACAACAGAAACATGTAAGGATAATTTGAATTGGCCAGAAAATGATGTTTTGGTTTAAAAAAAAAAGAGCAACACTATTTTGGGGATGTAAATGCATCAATGTATAAAAAGGTAAGACTTCTGAAATTAAATACCAATGTATAAAATGAGATCCAGTTCTCTGGACACTGGTCTGTCTCCTCACCAAACCCAGGTGTGGTCACTCTGGTGGGTCCCTCTGGGCCTTCCAGTCCACTGTATCTTCTCCCTCACACTTCCCTATACTTTTTTGCTTTTGATCTAAACTCCTACTCCTCACTTTGTCCTATTTCCACTGAGCACCATGGATCTTCTTAAACTACCCTACATCCTCAACTTCTTCAGCTAATGCTCATTCACTGCATGTCTAGATTTGGAACCTGGTTCTTTGTTGGAGAAATGGCTTCTCTCCGCATTTCCCCCAAACCCACTGAATTAAACTAATTTCCTATCAGTGTCAATCTGTCCCCACCACCTGCTTCATCTCCCCTCTCCTCTTCCATCTGCTCTCTTCTCTCTCCCTCCTCTACCCATCCTCTGTCCTCTCCTTTCTCCCTTACTCTTTAACCTACTGGAGCCTACCACTCCATTGACATTGTTCTGGAAACAGTCAATGATTCAATAACTACCTTTCTTGCTAAATCAAATTGACCCTTTCAATCCTCCTTTCACTGACTTCTTGACAGCACTGATCACCATTGACCTCTCCTGGACCTTCCTTCTTGAAATTTGATTCACTTGGCCTTGATAACTAGTCTCTGGATTCTCTTACTTCTCTGGGCACTATTTTCAGCAATAGTTACATAATCTCCTCTCTCTGCTTATCCCTTGAATACTGGTACTGGTACTTCTCTCTTAGGCAGTCTTCTCTTCTTGTTTAAATCCTCTCTGAGAGGTCTTACTTGGTGACTTGGTGCATGGCTTCAGTTACGATTTATGTCTGGATGATTCTTGAGCCTGTGGTTCTGGTCCAGATATTCCTCTTTAGCTTTAGAACCACATGCCTCAACGCTGATTGTGCATCTCAACTTGCATATACCATAGGCAGCTCACATGGAATTCCTCCTGCCCCTCTCTAAACTTGCACCTCCTGTGTTCCCTCTGTCAGTGAACATTATCATTATCCCCAGGTGCTGAACTTGAAACCCTGATGCATACCTTTCCCTCTTTAACCACATCCAGTCTATGTACCCAGATCTCTAAACTATTCCATAAAAGTCTCTCTTAAATCTTTCCACATCTCTCCATACCCTATTTCTCTCTCTCTCTCTCTCTCTTTCCTTCCTTTCTTCCTTGTTTTTTTTTTTTTTTGCAGTTTTTGGCCAGGGCTGGGTTTGAACCCGCCACCTCCAGCATATGGGATCCGTGCCCTACTCCTTTGAGCTACAGGTGCCATCCCCTACCCTATCTTTTTACGCAATCTCTCCAACATCCCAGCCACACCCTCATCTAAGTTCTACGACCTCTTTGATTGCTACAATGACTTGTAATGGGCAATCCCTAACTCTAGCCATTCCTTCTCTATAGCCCAGTGGGATCTAAAATATGATCTGATGTCACTTACCTGCCCTCAAACATTCTAACATCATTTCCCCTAGGAAGAGGTCCTAACTCCTGACCTTACAAGGCCCTTCAGGACATGGCTGCTGTCCTCTAGTTTAGCCTTATGTTCCACCATCCCCCTTCACCCTGTGTTCTGGGTATACTCTACTTCTTTTATTTTTGCAATGGCACTATGATCTTTTGCATGGAGATCTTTGCATGTTTCCTCACATACCCAGAGTAATCATTCTCCCCTCTTTGCCTGGCTAACTCTTATTTACCCTTCAAGAATAAGCAGAGACATTAATTCCTCCTGGAAATCTTCCCTGAACAGGGCCACGTGTCCTGTAATGTGCTCCCCTATCACCCTGTGCTTCTCTTATCATAGCACCTACCACATTTTATGGGACTTCTCTGTTTAACTGTAGACTCTTCCATGGCACAAAGTGGCTATCTGTGTATCATCCTGGGCCCAGTACTATATGTACTAGAGCAATGGTTCTGAAACTTTTTGGCTCTAGGATTCCTTTACGCACTTAAATGTTGAGAACTGTAGAGCTTCTGTTTATGTGGGTTGAATTTATCAATATTTACTATACCAGAAAAGAGTATTAAACTTTAAAAAAAATTAAAAATATTAATTCATTGTAAAATATTAAATCCACTGAATTTTAACATAAATAACATATTTTTATGAAAATTCATTTTCCAAATTAAAGTGTGAGAAGAATATTATGATTTTACATTTTTGCATGTATTTAAAACATACTGCTTAACAGATTAGATTCTCATATCTGTTTCTGACTTCTCTTTGTAGAGATATGGCTGTAGCATATAAAGAAAAAGGTGGCCTCACAAAGATATGTAGCTGAAAAGAGGATGGCTGATAACCAGAATCTACAAAGAACTCAAGCAAATCAGCAAAAAAAAAAAAAAAAAAAAATCAAACAACTTAATTAAAAAGTGGGCAAAAGATAGGTACACACAAACCTTTCAAAAGAAGATAGTCTAACCATTAAGAAACACACGAAAAAATGCTCATCATCTCTAATCAAATCAAATAAAAACCACATGAAATATCACCTAACACCAGTGAGAAGAGCTCATATCAAAAAGTCCCCAAGCAACAGATGCTGGTGTGGATGCAGAGAGAAAGTAACACTTATTCCAGTGGTGGGGGGACTGCAAACCCAGTACAACCTCTATGGAAAGTAGTAGGGATACCTTAAAGAACAAAAACAGACCTATGTTTTTTTCCTACAATCCCAATGCTAGTTATTAACCCAAAGGAAAAAAAGGACGTTTTATCAAAAAGACACTTGCACTTGAAGTGCACTTCCTAGCAGCACTTGCACTTGATAGCAGCACAATTCACATTTGCAAAGATGTAGAAACAATGCAAGTGCCCATCAATGCATGAACGGATTAATAAAATGTGGTCTATGTACACGATGGAGTACTACTCCGCATTGAAAAAGATGGTGATCTAGAATTTTTGGTAACAACGTGAATGGAACTGAAGACCACTCTTCTAAGTGAAGTACCACATAAATGGAAAAACAAACACTGTATGTGCTCAATATTAAATTGGAACTATTTGATCAACCCTTAAACGTGCTCATATGGAAGTAAACTCAATGGAAATCGAGTAGGTGGGATAAGGTAAATTCATACCTAACTGGTGCAGGGCACATATTCTCATGAAGGGCACACTTATCACTTTGATTTAAAATGTACGAAAGCAAATTATGTAAACAAAATGTGTGCATCCCTGTAATATCCAGAAAAACAAACAAACAAACAAATAAACACATAGAGTGGCTGAAAATAAAAAAAAGAGGAAGAGTTTTTTTTAAAACAGTCTTTTCAGACAATTGTAGATATTCTTTTTTAATACTACACAACAACTCAGTAAATGGTATTCTAAAGGCTAACTGCAATGTAGAATTCAAAACCATATCTATCACCTTTTTATACTTTATTACATTAAAATACATTAGTATATCTTTTACTTTCAATGGAATTTTCACCCAAGCAAGATTCATGATTTTGTAATATCATACATTAGTCACTGATAAATATTTTTTTCAATGACTTATACAAATCTTTAAAAATTAGTACCTTTCATTTTACAATATAAAAAAAATCATATTTAATGTCATCACTGAACTCATCAGAAAAGTCTGTATGTATTGAGAAATTGTCAAGCTCACAGTGGTGGATACAAGTTTTCCAAATTCTAATTTTCACTTGAAAGCTTGCATTTTATCATTGGCAACAAATACGAATGTACTGTCAGTTGTTTTCCTTGAACTGACAGGCTCACTTACTTCAGTTTTGAGAAAATGTCGACCAAATACTCAAGTCTGAATAACTATAGTTTGTCTGTCAGTCATTCTTTCAAATAAAAAATAGTATTCCACTAAAACAGTGGCCAGTTCAGATTGCAACTTAAACAATCATGCAAATGCTCTTCCTGGAGAAAACTGTTGTGCTTTGGGATACAACGGAAAGGCTGTATGGATACTTCCCAGAATATTAAAAAGATGTTCATTTGAGGAGTGAGATTTAGTAATTTTTAATGCTTCATCTAGAATATCCTTAAGTAAAACTGACCATTTTTTTAAAACTGGGGGGCAAGATGGTGATGAATATGATCACCACTGCAGTTTGGTGCTACTGTTTTGGTTCTTGCAGTTTTACCTACCATTGCTTTTGTACCATCCATGCAAAAAGTCAACAGGGTGAAACAAGGCAAACAATGCCTTAGTAATGTGAAAATAGTTTTGACCTTACAGGCTCCTGGGACCATGGATCACAAGTGGGGAACCCCTGGGTGGAGGAATGAATATAAAGAAGGCCATAGTGACCCAGCTTGGGGTCCTGTGACAATGCTGCCTGGGCACTGCTCCTCCTAGTCTGAAATCCATTCTGAGCACTTTCTTCATGGCTTTCTCTCCCTTTCTTCACTCTCAGCCTTCCCAGTTGCTTCCTCACACCCACACCCCACATCTAACACCTGGTTTTTGGCTCAACCCCTGCATACTAATACCTAGGCCTTAATAAGATCCTGGTTGGAACTCAATTTCCTAGCTTTATTTTGTTATTACTTCTTGGACTTGGCTTTGGGTATGTTGTCCTCAGGCCCCACGATCAGAGGTCTATTCTTCTGGACCACTATGAGGTGGACTGCCAGGTGAACCTCTCACTGGATCTGTGTCTTACATTTGTGCGTATGTTGGAGGAGGAAAGGAGGGGAGAATTAGAGAGATTAAGAATTTGGTACAAATTGATATTATTTAACAACATACCTAACTTTAAAAGTAAAACACATCTGTTTTGTTGTTTTACATCTTGTGAGATAAGGTGAAATATTATTTTGCTCTTGCAGGTAAAGATAAAAATGTCTTCATATGGTCAAGGAACATAAACTAAAAGAAATATCTAACATACTGCAGTTTTTAAAATGTATGTTCATCTATTTTTCTTCCATTAGTACTTTTTAAATATGCATCAGGAATTCATCCAAGTTATGAGACCTTGGCAAATGTACCATTTAAATATGAAAGTTGGAGTTAGATATACACAGGACAAGGTATCATTTTCTGAAAATAGCTTTCAGCAAATAGCAAATGAACTTAGAAGAAAATTAACATGACTTTCAAAGAGGTCTTTTCTATTGAGTAACTCATTTTTATCATTTCAAAAGAAATGCTTTCTTCTTGCATTCCTCTATTACTTTTCTTAGCATTCTTGAACTAAGGTTTTAACATCAGCACAACACCCTTCTTGCACTTTAAGCAGCCAAGCTCTAACATAGTAGTCTGTCTGTATGGAACAACCTCTGATGTTTGCAAGAGTCAGTGGTAGAATGAAATGCGTCCTACGCCATCCTTAGCTCTCCTGTAAGTAAAGCCCAGAGGTTTAACTCCGAGGGGGCTTTATGTAGTTTCATGCTTCCTCTGGCAGGGAAAGGCAGTGTCCTGGGAAAGTAGTACTTTATGGGGTGATGAAATACCACAAAGACACAGTGATTCTGGGTGGCGCCTGTGGCTCAAAGGAGTAGGGCGCTGGCCCCATATGCTGGAGGTGGTAGGTTCAAACCCAGCCCCAGCCAAAAACTGTAAAAAAAAAAAGACACTGTGACTCTGCGCTCTAGGGAGAAGGAGCTCTCTCTCTGTCTCTGTCAAGGATTAATTTCTGTAACTATCCTGTAAGCTAAATATTAGCAACTCCATTTCACTTATAAAGAAACTGAGGCCTAAAGAAGTTAATTAGTCTGATTGAAATGGCAGAAAAATGGCAGTTAGCATTCAAACTCTGGGTCTAGTCCTGACTCCAACACTCATGAATCCTAGTGCTGATCTCTGATTTCAATGTTCAGTTCCCAAGTCAAAACCCGAAACATTTACTTTGGACTTCTTCCCTTTCACTCAGCTATATCTAGTGGTGTGCTAGAGAACCAGCTTTCATGAAAACGAAAAAAAAAAAATCCCTGATCTGTAGTGTTTGCTGATTTCAAGCTACCAAGGTGACATCACTGAAAAGATGGGCCGAATTGACTTTAGAGCCTGTGTGAGCTGGTGCCAGCAGCTCAATAAGCCCCCTAATCCTGTGGGTTTAGGACATTTGATTGAAAGCCATTTGCCAAAACCAACTTAGTCCAAATCAAGTTGGTGAAAAAGTGTTAAAACAATCTGGTCGAAAAGAATAATGTTCAGTTAAAATAGCCGAAGATGTTAACAGATGGAAAAACATACCATGCTCATGGCTGGGAAGATTCAACATTGTTAAAATGTCCATACTACCCAAAGCGATTTACAGATTTAATGCAATTCCTATTAAAGTACCATTGTCATACCTTAAAGAACTTGAAAAAATAGTACTTTGTTTTATATGGAATCAGAAAAAAGCTCAAATAGCAAATACATTACTCAGAAATTAGAACAAATCAAGAGGTATCACATTACCAGACTTTAGGCTATACTCTAAATCTATAGTGATCAAAACAGCATGGTAGTGGCACAAAACAGAGTCATAGATTATGGAGCAGAATAGAGAACCAAGAGATGAACCCAGCTACTTATCATTATTTGATATTTGACAAGCCTATCAAAAATATTCTGTGAGGGAAAGAGTCCCTATTGAACAAATGGTGCTAGGGGAACTGGCTGACAGCCCATAGAAGACGGAACTGGACTCCCATCTTTCACCATTAACAAAAGATTGATTCTCACTTTATAAAAGATTTAAACTTAAGACATGAAACTATAAAAATACTAGAAGAGAATGTGAGTAAAACACTTGAAGAAACTGGCCTGGGAGAAGATTTTATGAGGAGAAACTTCTGGGCAATTGAAGCAACACCAAAAATACATTACTGGGATCTGATCAAACTGGAAAACTTTTGCACAGCCAAGAGCACAGTAAGAAAAACAAACACACAACCTTCAGAATAGGAGAATATTTTTGTTGGCTATGCTTCCAACAAAGGTCTTATAACTACAATCTACAGAGAATTCAATCTAATCAATAAGAAAAGAACAAATAACCCCATTTCTATGTGGGCAATTTTCTGTGAACAAAAACTTCTCTGATGAAGACAGGCACATGGCCTATAAACACATAAAAAAATGCTCATCATCCTTAATCATCAAAGAAATGCAAATCAAAACCACTTTGAGATATCATCTAACTCTGGTAAGATTAGCCCACATTACAAAATCCCAAAACTACAGATGTTGGCATGGATGCAGAGAGAAGGGAACACTTCTACACTGCTGGTGGGAATGCAAGCTAATACAACCTTTTTGGAAGGAAGTTTGGAGAACACTCAAGGAATTAAAAGTAGACCTACTGTTCCATCCTGCAATTCCTCTACTAGGTATATACCCAAATAATAAAAAATTATTTTACAACAAAGACTTTTGCACCAGAATGTTTATTGCAGCCCAATTTATAATAGCCAAGACATGGAAATAACCCAAGTGCCCTTTGACCCATGAATGTATTAACAAATTGTGGTATATGGCAAGAGGGACTTTACCTAACAATTGCAATCAGTGTAACCTGACTTATTGTACACTCAATGAATCCCCAAGAATAAAAAAAAAAAAATTGTGGTATATGTACCCCATGGAATACTCTGCAGCTATAAAAAGATGGAGACTTCACATCTTTTATGTTTACCTGGATGGACCTGGAACATAGTCTTCTTAGTAAATTATCTCAAGAATTGGGGGAAAAGTATCCAATGTACTCAGTACTACTATGAAATCAATATATAATCACCTACACAGTCATATGAGTGGCAAAACGTAACTATAGTCCAGAAAGTAGAAGGGAAGAGGAGCGAGAGGGGAGGGGAGGGAGAATATAGGAGGAGGGAGGTTACCTGGGGGGACCTCACCTAATGTGCATGACACAATGGTACATTTCAAAACTATTAAGAAATGAGTATAATTGTGATGGATGTGTTACTTACACGTAATGCTTGCGATATACAACAAGCATTTTATATTGTATATCAAAGTGGTACCCTGAACACCATAAATGCATCAATGTACAAAGTTATGATTTAATAAAAAATAATAAAAGTAAATAAATAAATAAATTTTCTAAACCCTTAATGTAGTTTACTAAAGTAATTTTCGTAATCTGTGTTTTAATTTGAACTCCTAAATGTATAAGAATGTTTGTACAAAGTACACTTAGCATCACACCATTTTTTTATATCTCATGTATTTTGCCTATCACATATGCAAAGATCTGACATGCTGTTTAAATTGTTTTTATTTAAATTTTTTTTAAATTTTAACTTTATCTCCTTTTGTGAATAATTTATGTCCTTAATTCATTTCTCTAGTTTGTATATTTGTGTAAGAATTGCCCTTGTCTTTTTCATATATGCTGAATATTTTTCAAATTCCTTAACTGTACTTAAAACTCATAATGTTTGAAATTGCAAAATTTTGTGGTTGAGTATTGTCCAAGCTTGTGAAATATCTTTTTAATTTCTTACATTTCTTTTATATTTATTAATTATAAATCAGTTAAATAATCATTGTTTTCTTCTACTAAGACCTTTTTTGAAAAATATTCAGCATTCTATTTTGATTATCTCTATGGACAATTGTTATATCTTTGAGATTTTTTTAATTTTTTTTTTTTCTCCAATACTTTGGGTTGCTAATATAATTTTTATCGTGTTTAGAAAGATGCTTATTAATTTCTAATATTTGCTTTTTTCTAGACACATTTATAAATGTAAATGTCCCTTTGATTTCTCATTTAACTTAATTGAATTTCACATCATGCTGCTTTCCAGCATCATTGGTTTATAAACATTGATGAGGTATTTTATTCATTTGCTCTTCATAACATTCATTTTTATGGTTTAGCTCTGTAAGTTCAAGAACATATACTTTTTATTGAATTACTAGTTTTATATTATGGTCAAATAATTTTCTTCAACATGGAACTGAAATTTAATAATTTGGTGACACTTCCTTTGCAGCCCAGCAGCAATAATTGTCTGCAAATGTTCCATGCATCTTTTAAGGGTGTTTATTCTCAATGTTATTTACAAATATGTTAGCTCCTTTCATTAATAGTATATTTCAAACATTCCAAAATCTTAACTGTTTAGCCTACTAGATCTATCATTTTCTAGGATTTAAAATTTCCCCTAACATTAGGATTTTTTTTTTCTTTTGACTAATAATCATTTTCTCTAATAGTTCAAACCTAACCCTTGTAGGTAGAATCTTCTTAGAGCAGAAGGCAAAATAAGATTTTTCATTGAATGTTCTAAAACAACTCCTTTTTCAAAATTCTGCTCATATAATATTTCTTTTTTTTCATATAATATTTCTGAAAAAGCATGCCTCATGTTCATAATATACTAAAACCCCTAACCATATTATTAATGTCTTTAATTCTGAGAAATTAACTTCTGAGATTTCCGTGAAAGGAGAATACTCCCTTATTGGTAAAATTTTCTTATTAATATTAGGGATGAAAAGGCATATCTTGATATAGTGCAGAGATTATGTAAAACTGGTTATAAATGCATATGCCCATAAACAAATATACATACATTTTAATGTTGGTTTAATATTTTCAGGCCTAGTGATGTACTTTAGGTTTACCCAAAAGAGCTATTATAAAATTTGGCTTGGTTTCTTTAATTTTCAAAATATATGAATCAGTCAGGTTTATAAGTTAATTTCCAATGAAAACCACATGAGAGACTTAGATTTGAGCCAACAGGCAATATCTTACTTTTACTTTGAAGGTTATGTCATTGTTTTTTAAGGATCTAGAATAACTGGAATACTCAGGTTCATCCTTCTTGGCACCCCAGCCTAGCACAGATGTGTGAGGGGCTGAATTATAGTCAGAAAATTTCACGAGGAGTAACAATGGTCAGGTTATAACATTTTCAAAGTTTAAAGATTGTTGTGTGAGGATACTCTGGTCAGCCTGTTTGGATTTGGGAGATTTTTCACATATTCAAGATGATCTCAGGATGAGAGTACATGTGAGATGGCTGCTGTGAATTATTCCATCTTGATTTTTAAATGTTTTTCTTTGTTGACTTTTATGGAAATTAAAGAAATACATCTTTCTAACTTGCTCTTAAAATTCTTATTGATTGATAAATTGTAAGCCTGTTCATGTTCTCAAGATACTAAATCACAACCATTTATAATGTTCATTGACCTACAACTGTCCTTTCATAAGATAAGCAGAAGTTGTACTAAAATACATCCTTTTAACATGGCTTTTGATCTACTATTTCATTAATATATATTAAGGTAGTACTAATTAAATAAAAGTATTTATTAGATACTTAATAGATATAATTTAATTTTAACTGATAGAAATGATGACTTCCTTATATGATAATTTTATATCTAACATTCTAAATTTCTGTATGTGATTGTACAAATTTAGAATCCTAGATGACAGCACTGTGAATCTGCAAGATTTTTAAATGTTTCATGTACACTAATTCATTTTATTCTTATACTATTTTATGGATGAGGATATAAGTCAAAGAGAAATCAATTGACTTTCCTAGGTGACAAAACAGGTAAATCAAGGATTCAAATATAAGCAGTTTTACTCTAGAATCTTGTGTGCTATACTGGAACTTGCTAAAATACAGATTAAGAAACAATCAACTAACTCCATGTATTATCCATAGAAAAGGAAGGGAAATTTATGAATATATGCATTTGAAGAAAAAATATATAATATAGTCTGAGATAAAATGGTAGCATACCAGTCAGGGCAGGATTTTTGACAACCTGAGTATAAAATTAAAATTTAACAGTTCCATTACTTTCTATTACTTATTAGAGTGACATAAGTTTGTTTACTTTACTGAAAAAATATATTTAAAGCTATAAGAATGCCCGCAATCACCCCTATCATTACATACTTGTTTTTCTGGAAGTGCTAGACAACAATCAAGAAAAAACTTATAAGTGAAACAGATATTTGACAGAAAGAGGGACATTATCATTATTATTTGCAGAAGTGACTATAGCTTTAACAAATATCTCTCTCCAAGAAAGTTCATTTAAAATATTGAGAAACAGAAGCAGAAGAGAAAGAGCAGAGAGAAACAGAAGCAATGCGGAGAAGGAAGTGACTTGAGAGCACAGCCACCACCATGAGCTTCCTCGACAAGCCCAAGAGCGAGATGACCCCAGAGGAGCTACAGAAGTGGGAGGAAGAAGAATTTAACACTGGTCCACTCTCTGTGCTCACACAGTCAGTCAAGAACAACACCCAAGTGCTTATTAATTGCCACAATAATAAGAAACTCCTGGGCTGGGTCAAGGTCTTTGATAGACACTGCAACATGGTGCTGGAGAATGTGAAGGAGATGTGGACTGAGGTCCCCAAAAGTGGCAAGGGTAAGAAGAAGTCTAAGCCAGTCAACAAAGATTGCTACATCTCCAAGATGTTCCTGCGTGGGGACTTGGTCATTGTGGTCCTGCGGAACCCACTTATTGCTGGCAAATAGGGCCCTCTTCCCCTGCTGACAGCTTGCTCCCCGTCCTGTGAAGGCCTGCTCTTTGTGATGGGAATAATAAAGCCCTGTGGATTTTTTTCCTAATGATAAATAAATAAATAAATAAGTAAATACTGTTAGAGTCCAAAAAAAAAAAATCATAATTCATTTGAAAATAAAATGAAATAATTGTACTTTTAGTAGCAACAGAAACCATAAAATGTGTATTAACAAATGAAACAAAATATGTAGAACATAAAAATATATATTATAAATGTTTCTTGGAAGAAAAAATAAATCGAACAAATAATTGAAGATATGTATGTATACACACACACACATGTGTATACACACACACACACACACACCCTAATAGATGGTATCCGTCTGTTAATTCACTGAGCTATTATTGAGTTATCAGTGTATGGCAAGTACTCCATTGATAAAATGTATGAGCCAAAACATTGCCTGCACAGAATTTAGCATTGAGTTTCAAAGAGAGACTAGTAATGTGACACTCTAAAAGTTATTATATAGAAGAGTGTAGTCAAGTTAGGAAAATCATGCAAATTACCTTGAGAAAGAGACAATATACCTAAGAGCTAAAGTAAGTTCAAGAGCCGCCTAGCTGCAGAGGGTGGGACTGAGTACAGTTTTTTTAGGCAGAGGTAACACATTGGTAAAGAACCTGGCTGTGATAAAAAATAAGTGTTTGTAAGTGAAAAAATCTTGTGTGGCTAAAATACAGAAAACAAGAAGAAATGCATTGCCATGTGAAACCGTGATAGTGAGTGCAGGCCAGGTATTAGTCCTGGCCAGGCATGCTAGAATGTATTAAATGTTATTAAGAGTAAGAGGTGGCCACACTAACATCATAAGTGAAAAATCCAACATGATCCATTTGTGTTTTGTAGAAATTACCCCAACTGAAGTGAACAAATTAAAGATGGCCTAAGATTCCAGGGACCTCGGAAATAAAGACAAGAAAGAAAAACACGAAGGATGCAGTCAGAGATGGCACCCAAGTTTTTGGCTGGAATTTGTGATATTTAGGGACATAGAAATACTGAAAGAACAGAAGATTTCAGGATATCAGAAAACAGAACTGGAAAGTAAAGAACTTAATCCAGACTCCTCTCTCTCTCTGTCTCCACTAGAATATAGTGTGTGATATAGATGCGATTTTAAATAGTAAGAAGAGACAGAATTATTCAATGAGTGTGATAGAACAGATGGCTTCTGTGGAAAATGTTGAAACAGCACATAACTTCAAAACTTTCAAGATAATAAATTTAAAACACATTAAGTATTTAAAATAATGTCAACATTTTAAATTTTATTAAGAAAATCCCAAATAAAAATTAAAATATGTTTGGATCAGGGGATATTCTAATTATTGAACTATCAGTCTCCTCTTCAGACTGACACTTCTGCGGTCTGCCTTGTGAGGCTGGGGCTGGAGCTCTGCAGACCACGTGTCTCCTTGGGTAGCTGGTTCCTATTGGGTTTTTGAATAGGACTAACGAGGCAGGCTGAAAGGGCAGGAGGACGTGCTACTGCTGCCTGCTTCCCATTCCTGGCACAAGCACTAGGAAACCTCTTCACTCCTGCAGCCTCAGAGTTGATTCCAGCAGCAGCTGATTCCGGTTTGCAGACTTTTCCTATTTGCAGACTCTCGGAAGGAGCAGCAGGGTTGCCTCACCCTTCCTCAGAGATCTGCCTCAGATCCCTAGGATCCCCCTCCAATCTTCCACAACTTAACACCTCCAACCTAGTTTCTCTGTCCCGTCACAGAGGCGCCAGCTGCTTCCTTCTGTGATAGCTTAGTCCCTCTTTTTTGTCTTCCTGGTTCTCTTAGAAATAGTTTGCAATTGTTTTTTAAGTTGCCCTGTTTATTTATTTGTTTATTTGAAGGTAAATATTTTTTAATCTTTTCTTTATCTTTGCCAAGCAAGAAATTTTCAACAGTGCGTTTATATTTTTCAGGAACTTACATCGACAATTATTCCTATCAAAGATAATTGTAGCTTATATTTAGAAACTTCAGGTTAAAGAAATGTCTCTAAAATTTTGGATTTCCAAAGTTCCATGTATGATATCAACACTTTAGCAGACGAGATCTTGAAAGTGGCAGAATGGTTATAAAACAAAAGGAGAAGGACGTGGTTTTTCATCAATCCCGCCAACCCCAGATGGCAGGAGTCTGGCACAATGCACTCTATAATTGTCTGACGATGTTTCTATATCTTGGCTAGACTGACTTATATGAAACTGTTATTTAACTATAATATTTATTTTTAAAAGCCCTGAAAAAAATTACAGATTTGTTCACGCTTGTTGAAAAACTTTCCAGTATTCTCTGGAAACTTCCTGTTTGTCAATCGCTTCTCTAAATGCCAGGATTATAGGAGTGAAAAAAATCAGACCAAATCCTTGACCTTAAGAGCTTACATGACAGTGTGGGTGGTGATGGTGGTGGTGGAGGCCTACCATGTGTTAACTATGTGTTAAGGCCTAAACACATAGGCAAGCTCACATGGACAAGTGCTTCATGAAGATGGGAACTTGAGACCTGAAACATGATAAGGAGCAAACTTGGAAACGTTTGAAGGAAGAGCTTTCTAAGCATAAGGAAAAGCATGAACAAAGTCTTAGAGTGAAATGAGCTGGCATTCATTCTGCTCTTGCGAGAACAGAAAGAAAGCCTGATTTCCTGCAGAGAAGAGAAAGGAGGAGCAGAGATAAAGGTGTGGATCAGGCAGGTTAGAGAAGCAAGCTGGAATTAGATCGCATAGGGTGTTTTAGGTCAGGGAAAAATGTTTTTTACTCCAATTACACTGAGAGCACTTTGGAGTTTGACCTGCAAACGATATGATCTGATTTATGTATTTAAAAAATCAGTCTGGCTGCAAAGTAGTATGAGTCATGATGGCCAGAGGCAGGGGAGGGATGGACCAGAAAGTAGAGAACAGTCAGGCAAAGAAGATGGTGGCATTTATTAAGGTGGTATATATTTATTTGTTGTAAATATCTGTGTACAAATTAAACATGGTAAGATTTATGTACAAGAATGCTCATGGAATCAAATTTTTCGGGGTAGGGCTCACTTCCTCAAAGAGAACGTGGAAATATTGGTACAGCAATAGTGCAGAGTGCTTCATGATGTACTAATACATTTTAGATCGATTTTACTTATAGAAGACATAGTCATGGTCTAAATAAAATACAGATTACTATAATACGTCTGTGCACATAGCTTTAGAAAGCAGGTAGCTTCTTGCATTTGATTATTCTTATTTTTTATTTCTATTTGGTCAGAAAAAAGAATTATTTAAAAAAAGAAAAAAATTATTGTTCTTGAAATTAGCAATATTCTTTGCCTTCCGCTAACGCTGTTTGATGACACCCAGTAATATATCTGCTGTTATGCTCCTCTTTGCTGTCGTCTGTAACATGTGCTCTTAGTTACTGAGTTACTCTTAGTCACTCAGAAGTTACTCATGGTTGTCTGTAAGTACAAATTAATTTACTTGTTGATAAGTTACATGTCCATAACTTTTCTTCTTCCTCAGAGTTATTTATGGATGAGCTTTTGGGATGTGTATTTATTTATTATTATAATTTTTATGCAATATAATTGACATACAATAATTAGTATTTAAAGTATGAAGTTTTATAGGTGTATGACCCATAAAATCATCTTCATAAGCATAATAATGATTATATTTGTCCCAACAAATAAATCTTTGTGGCTCTTTGTGGCCCTCTCCAATCTCCACTCAAGCAATCACCCCAAGGCAACCACTAATCCATTTTCTGTTATTCTAGATTAACGTTTGCATTTTCTAGACTTTTATATGAATATAATTACATAGTATACACATTTTGTCTAGCTTCCACACTCAACACAATTATTTTAGGATTCATCTGTGTTGTCACATAGGCCAGTGGTTCTTTCCTTCCTATTGATGCTCAGCACTGCCTGGTACAGATGACCCTCAGTAGGTCTGGTCTCTCCAGTCACCTGCTGATAGTCATCTGGATTGTTTCCAGGCTTGTACAAATAAAAGTTGCTATGAACATCAGTATATAACTCTGTATAGACACATGCTTACATCTCCTTTAGTTAAATACCTAGCAGAGGAACATACGGTAAGGTTTATCTCTAAATTCTCAAACTTTTTCCAAAGTGGTTGTATCATTTTACAGTCTCAGCAGCTGAGTATGAAAGTTCCACTTCTACCATATCCTTGTCAACACTTGATATAATCACTCTTTTCAATTTTAGCCATTCTAGTGAGTATACAGTAGTAACTCATTGTAATTTCATTTTACACTTTCTTGATGTCAAATGATGTTGAACATTGTATCAGGGAATTAATTTATCCAATTTGAAAAATGACCAAAAAATGTAAATAGACATTGCATTAATTTTTTGTTCTAGAGTCATCCCTTCAATCTGTATTATTTCTTCATTTATAATCATAGGCCATGATTGTGTGGTTGTATTTTATCTCAACATGTATAAGTTATTTTCCTCAATTCTAGAAGACTGTCAGAATTTTATAAGTCTTCATTGATTTTTTTAATCATTAACTTTAAATTTATCTTCTTCATCAGCACAGCAAAGCCTATCATCTTTTTAACACGCACTTTGCACAAATCCATATAACATAGCTTATATGTATTACTATTTATATGCCTTCTAACAATTTTGCAAGATTAACATGTTGATTCCAACATAATAAAGACAAGTAGGGATCAAATATTTTGTCCAAGATCACATAGAGTGGGTTAACGAGTGACCTTAAACTTTGAATGCTCAATATGGAACTTAGATACTTCCTCCTTTGTGTTGTTTTGCTGTCAATATTACCATAACTTAACTTCATTTACTGTTTGAAAGGAAAGCACTGAAGACAAAGGCTTGGTACATTTTTACTAACTCAAAAGTTTGTTCAAATTTTCTTTTTCTTTTTCTTTTTTGCTTAGGTAGAAGAGAATTTTATTTATTTTTAAATTTCAGAATATTACAGGGTATATGTGTATTGGTTACATAATTTTCTTTTGTACGTTTTAAGTCAAAATTACAAGTGTGCCCTTCACCCAAAATGTGTGCATTGAATATGTGCCTTACAGATGTGAATTCTCCATCATATGGAAAATAAAACAGGAAAATTTAACACTGAAAGAATAACCCAGCAGTAAAAAAGTTATATTTTTAAGGCTATTATTTTCTTATGCTTTTGAAGAATGTCAAGTTCAACTTAAAAACCTATCAAATGACATATGTCTCACAGCAAGAATTTGATATCTTTTTGTTTTTTTCTCTAGAGCATTTTTGTGGTTATTTTTAGTTTTTGTTAGCATTCTTTTTTTTATTATCTTTTAAAAATTTCAGCATATTACAGAGATATACACATTTTGGTTATGTAATTTGCTTTTATGCATTTTATGTCAATGTTTTTTATTATTTTATCTTTTATTTATTATGAAATTTATTTCAGTAGTTACAAAGAGATCAAAAAAGTTTTCAGAGATGCATGAACGAAGAATAAAAATAAAATAATCACAAGGAAAGGAACATAAGTTAGAATGGTATCAGACTATATCAGTCTTGATGCCCTAATACAAGAAAATTATCAAATATGTATATACACTGTATAATCTTCTATCTAACTTGAGACAATAAATGGCCAATTGAAAAACTTAATAGATGGTAGATATCATTATTTTATTTCAAAGTGACAAGATATTTTAAGCTTGGTAAGAGGTGATCTTGAGGAACAGAATGAGAACCATGTCCAAAAGATGTAGGTGAGAAATAGAGTATTCAGTTATTTGGCTGAATTCAAATACAAACTACATACCTATAGTTTAATTTCATATCTTTGCAATTGTGATTTCTGATTGATTCAATATGTTTGTGATTGTAAATTATGCTGCAATAAACACAGGAGTACAGGTGTCTTTTTAATATAATGACGAATGATGTCTTTTCCTTTGAGTAGTACCCCGTAGTGAGATGGCTGGACCTATAGGTAAGTCTATTTTTTATTCTTTGAGTAATCTCCATTCTGTTTTCCATAGAGTTTGTCCTAATTTACATTTCTATCAGCAGTGTGTAAGTGTTCCCTTTTCACTTCATTCATCTTAACATCTATTCTTTTTTAACTTTTTATTTTCATAATTTCCAATTAATGTGTAGGGATATACAGTTTAGGCCGCATTGCTGCATTTAAAAGAAGTATGGAAACTCCACAAAGAACTAAAATGGACCTTCCCATTTGATGCTGCAATCCTATTACAAGGCATCTACCCCCAAAGAAAAAAAGTCATTTTTCCACAAGGATATAGACAGATGAAGGTTAATAGCAGCCCAATTTACAATTGCGAAGATGTTGAGAGAACACAAATGCCCTTTGACACACATGCCTGGATTAATAAGCTGTGGTCTATGTATACCATGGAATGTCATTTTGCCATAAAAAAGATGGAGATTTTGTATCCTTTGTTATAACTTGGATTGATTTGGACAACACTCTCCTGCATAAAATATCACAGGAATGGATGGACAGACATCACATAAACTCAATACTAATTTGGAACTTGCAGATTAAAGAAAAGTTGCTCTCATGAGAGGAAAACTCAATTGAATCCAAGAAGGGTGTGGGGAAACCAGTTTCTTCCCAGTGGGAACACTGTGAGGGTATAAGGCAAACCACACGTCCTAGATGAGGGACATAGCTACAGTCAAATCAAAGGTGAAGTGTGCCCTTCACTCAGAATACGCGCATTGCACCAGTCAGGAGTGAATGTACCCTAGTTCTCCTCCTCCCTCCCTCCATTTTTTAAAAATCAGTATTTAACAGACATTCATAAATCCATATTGCAGAAACATGAAAATGATTTTTAAGCTTTAAGACATAGAAAACCTTTCAAATATGTAAATGTATGTCTCAAAAAGAATAATAATGATAAAAACAAACATTTTCATAATGACTTTCTCATTGTTTCTTGAATTTATAGTAAGTTTAGTAGAATTTCTTTTATTTCATGCACAAATTTCTATTATTGAGCACCTCCTCTCTGCCCTGCACCCTCGCAGGTACTGGCGATTCCCTCGCCTCCGTGCTAAGGAACTAGCTCCACTGGTGTGTGAGAATCAGTTGACCAGAGTTTCATGTTAAGAGTCGATAAGGAGATATATTTTCTCTCTTTCTCTCCCTTTCTTCCTTTCTCTCTCTCTCTCATATATGTGTATATGTCTGTGTGAGCCATGGTCCTTCACGAACAGGGTTTACACTACATGAATCCACTACACAGATCTTTTGCCACCCTGATACAGCAAGACTGACCCATCCTCCTTCTCCTCCTCAGCCTGCTCAACATGAAGACAAGTATGGAAATATTAATGATGATCCACTATCATTAAATGAACGGTAAATATATTTTCTCTTCCTTGTCATTTTAATGATAGCACTTTTTTCTCTAGCTGACTTTCAGAGTATAGTACATAATAAATAAAACATGAAATATGTGTTAATTGACTTTTTATGTTATCAGTAAGGCTTTTGATCATCAGCAGGGTCTTCGTAGTTATGTGTGAGGGAGTAAAAAGCTATATGAAGATTTTGGGCTATGCCAGGGTCAGTGCCCCCAATCCCTATATTGATCAAAGATAAATATGAAATCAGGACCTACTTAATGATTTGAAATCTCCTGGACAAAATATCACTAGGAATTTCTCCAATAAATCCTCCTTTAATAATCAAAGGGTTTTAATAGAAGGAAGCACTTTTTTCTAGAAAGATCCTGAAATTCATTGTATTAATATATCACCAACACACTCTCCTGCTCATATTTGGGCTCTGAATTTCCAAGAAGTAAATTTCAAAAAAGTTCTTAAAAAAATATTAAATTTCAATCATTTTTCTATTGACGTTTTCCAGTATCCTAATTTTAAAATGTTCCATATCCAGTGTGCATTCCAAACTTTAATCCTTATGTTATTTTGGAGGAGGAGAGGGCTAATGTTTCTTCTTTCTCAATTAATAATCCCAGGACAATAATATAATAAATACCACACATACAACATCTACTCCCTATTTTCTTTACTCTCTTTTTCTGCTTATTTTTTTATCTATGATAGTAACCTGTCAAAACCCCAAATTATCCAGTTACTCTCCACTATGCCAAGACAGCTGAATGCAGGGGCTAGGGAAAAAAAACTTTCAGTCTTACTGACAGGTTAATCTTTGAATTGATAGTCACAATCCCCAAGTGAGCTCTCAGCCCTGTCCATAAATCCTACTGAATTTTTATGTTAGATATTTTCTCTTTACCTCTCCAAATCCGTTCTTTATATATCTCCAAATGGTTCTCTTTTTTAAGAGACTGAGCTATAGGGGATCTTTTGCTTGTGTAAATATCATCCTTAACTGGGAAAGGGAATGAGGGACAGAGAATCAGTTATTTTCTCTGTATTTTGATCATTCAACATTATTTGGAGCTTACATCATTAACTCTCTTTCTCAACAAAAACTTGGACTTGGGTGAACCTGTACTTCTCAGAGACCAATTTCTGAGCTTTCTTCACTTTCTAACTCTCCCTTCCTAAGTGCAGGGAATAATAATATGGCCTCCAGGGAGTAGAAGTGTCACACATACCTCTTGTTTACATTTCCAAAGCTATTGCTGTAACCTGGGGTCTATCCATCCCACCCACAAAAACAAAGGTTTTGAATTCCCTGTCAAAGTTAGCTATTTGCATTCAGCTCTGCTGTTCCAATATGTGGGTCACTACAAATATTTTAGGACAGACTATGTTATGGTCCATTATTTCATTTCCAAGAAGCACAGTTGGCAGCGTCCGTGCAAATTTCAACTTGTACAGCTTGTCAGTCTTGCTGAGGAGGGGGCTTCATTTGTTTCTGTTTCTGCAGGTTTTGCATTTCTTGATTTTTGTGCATCTTGAAACTTTGATAATGACCCATGTAGAACATTTCATGCTATATGAATGGGAGAAAGCTTGGAAATGGCGTGCTTAACAAATTTGAAGGAATAGAGTGATATTTTACATACATACAAAGATATACATGTGTGTATACATGTGTGTGCATATATTTGCATGCTCCTGAAGTTTTCCAAATTAGCCCCAAGAACACATTAACTGCCTGTAAATTGAAGAAGCCTCCTTAACTGATAATGAGTTCCCATTATGGAGATATTAAGGTGAATTAGAGCAGTCATCTCTCTAGCATATTGTCTAGAAAATTAGTACATCATAAAGAGATTGGAGAGGCTGGCCTTCTAGGAAAAATGAGTTTTATGGTTTACTCAAACTCTGAAGTTTTATGCTTCCAGTGATGAGATTCAGGACATAGAAAAACTCTTCAGTCAAAATCCTTTTCCTAAGATAATTATTTCCTTGATATACTATTACTACTAAAATCTCAAACGTGCTCTGGATTATTTTAGGTATTAGCATTGGACAGAAATTTATTTTGATTTTCTGATAAACATTTTCCAAACCTTAACAAGCCCTTTGTCTTCAGGCCTCAGAAAATAATAACATATTGGGAAAATAACGGTATAGAAAAGTTTGAGTTATTCTGTGAGTCTCAGGAAAGTGGTATTTCCCTTGTAGATAGGCCTACTGGCCCATTATTTTGCTCTTAAGTCAGTATTTGTATAACTTAATTTAAGCTCTCCCACCCTCTCTTAATATAGAAAAATCAACAATCTAGTACCTCTAGAACATTCTAGTAGCTGTAGTGGACGCTGCCACCAGGATAATCAGGAAAGACTACAAATAAAAAGTTGCATAATGGGTACAATTTTGAGAGATAAATGATAATAAAATTGACAAGAAAATATACAGAAAAAGATGGAAGTCATGAATATTTGGATCAATTACTAATATTGAAAGGCCCTTTGCTCTATAATTATGGCACCAGATAGAATTACAGTTTCAAAATCAACAAGGTCTGCTGTGTTGAGATGAAATAGGGTAGCACTAGCAGACCCCTCTCCAGCTAATGAAGGTTTTCTCTGCGATCTCTTCATTCTTTGGGGACCTATGAATCCCCTTATTTTGAAAAGCAGGTGATTACCTTAAAGCTACTGTTTGCTTATTTGAATTTGTTTTGTTTTTAACTTTTAATTTTGCCAAGACCATGGATTTTCACACAGAAATTCTATATCTAGTAGTTACTGGAGAAAATATTTTGCCAAGACATAACAATACTAAGTTCTACTCCTGACACAATGAGGCCCCTGATACCAAAGATGACTGTGTGCTGGCTTGCCCCAGACAGTCCCAGTATCAGTCTGTTGTCCAGGGTTAGTTATTATTAGTTCCTCATTTCACTGTCAAAATGAATATCAACAATAACACATGAATGTACATAATAAGGCATGTGATCATCCAAAAGACAGTGTAAAAATGTTTATTTATTTTAATTTATTTATTTTGGGGGGCCAAGGCTGGGTTTGAACCTGCCACCTCTGGTATATGGGGCTGGTGCCCTACTCCTTGAGCCACCGGCCAAAATATTTATTTTTTATATATGCCATTTTTATCTTATTTTATTTACCTTTACAAATGCAATTATTTAAAAATTGCTTATTTTTATCTGGCATATGAATTATTTTTTGAAAAAACTTAAGCTCAAAGATCTATGAAAACACAGAAAGTGTTGAAAGCAGTGACTATTCTCTGAGTATTGCATCAGTCACAGAGTCATCAATGAAACTCCGAAGCATGAAATCAAAAAGATATAACGAAGCATATCCAAAACAGAATGAATGAATTAGTATAAATCAAGGGCAATGTTGTTGATTATAGAATGTGCTTAAGTGCTTAACTTGGAGTGAAGTTTATTAATTTAAGTTGCAAATATAACTAATTTTTAGTGTTAATCTCCTCAAATTGTAAGGGATTTGTTAAGGTGTCTGAGAAGCACTTGTCTAAATTCACAGTAACAGAATCACAGAGAATAGCCACAAAAATTCTATAATCTCAGTTTAAAAAGGCATAAGTAAAGTAACCATGTAAACTGAAGCACATATTTAAAAGGACTTTATGAAAAGGTTTGCAAATGGTAAATTTGTAATGAATAATAAATTCAAGTATATAAACTTCATGTTACATTTCTCTGATTTTTAAATATTTTTGAAACAATAGAATTTGAAGGATCCCTACATACATTTTTGGGAATTTCTATCAAATATAATTTTTTAAAAATATTAAATAATGTAGCATATTATTGAGACACCAATATTTGTTTTTTATGAAATAGCTAAAATTATGGAATATTTTCTAGTCTAATAAAGATATAAGTACTCTACTGAAAATGGTGGGGGAATAAATTAAAATATTAATGAAAGTATAGATATTGTATTTTACTCAGCAATATTCCATAAAACATCAGATTTTGACCTGTGTGACTGATCATTTTTAAAAATATTTTAAGAACCTCAATGTATTTATTTGTTTTTGTTTTTATTTTTAAATTTGGTGTGTTGAGAATTAATTTTGCTCTATGATATAAATTATTACTCTCTGGGGGAAAACGGTTCACAAAAATTTCTTGGATAGATAAAAACGTTGATAGACATAATGGGATTTGCAGCTATTTTAAGTCAAAATGGGTTCTTTAATCCTCTAGCTAGTGCAGGTAAAATTAATTCATTACTAACCTCACAACAAATTTCAAGGAAACTAGGTCTACTGTAACTGTTAAATTGTGGTAGAAATTAGGAGATGTTGAAATGGTCTCATCAAGAAACTGCACAATGTCATTTAGTGGCTTAACAGAGTCCCACAATTCTTATTCAAAAGTGTCTTTTTCTATCTTCTTTTCACCACTGTGAGGCTCATTTGAGGCAGCCCGCATGTCTGAAGCAGTTTATAACTGGCTGAAGAAACTACTCAGCACACCTCGTTAACTAGCAATTTTACCTCAAGACCATACTGAGTATTTGATTCCTCTTGGTCTATTCTTTTGAATAGAAAAAATAGATAGTGCATGTTATAAACATACTTCTTGAGTGTGGGTAGTTTGTGGATGAGTCAGCTGATAATATTAATTCAATTTGTTGGCCAGCAATGGTTGTTTTGTGCATGTCTGTGTATAGATCGCCAGGGTAGCAACAAAATTTTCTAAACAATGGTAGTTTGGAGGCTTAATGTTTTATCTTTTTTAATTCCTTGCCTCTTCCCTGGAGTTTCGTAAAGTGAACATGGTCAAGTAATTTGGGTTGTAGTCCCTGCTGTATAGTTGGCTGGCTCTACTTGAGTGAACATCGAGACAGTGCCGATTCCTCGTAATGGAAATGTTCATTCTATTTGGTAAAAATAAGGATCGCCTCCCCCCCCACACACACACAGACAGAGACACACATATTCACAAACACACACACGTCGTTTTTCCTCTCCCCAAAAGTAATCAGAGTGAAATTTATTCACACTATTTCTCATAGGTGTCTCTATAATTTTAAATAATGTGCTCATATGCTATAGTTTGATTTATCAATTTTCGAAAGTATCTGGTGACTCTTTTCTATAAAGAATAATAGATTAACTCACACTAACCTTGTTTCTTCTCACTTTCATTGATTGTACTTACATTTTAGTTGTTAAATCTCCCATTAGCTATCTTGAAAATTAAATTATATATATATATATACACACACACACATCTCCTATTTCTTTTTCTTCTTTTTTTTCTTTTTTTTATTATTAAATCATAGCTGTGTACATTAATGCGATCATGGGGCACCGTACACTGGTTTTAATAGACCGTTTGACACATTTTCCATCACACTGGTTAACAGAGCCTTACTTGATATATCAAAAATTTGTGTAAAAAGAAAATGTAATTCTTCCCTGTTTTTCTAACGGTCTTTCCACCTCTAAACTGCA
>CAUYPK010063651.1:0-13777 GCA_963574355.1 Loris lydekkerianus | reverse complement strand
ACAGTAGTAAGAGTAACATTGTAGCCGCCGCCGGCCGAGGGGGCGCGCCGGGTTGGGGACGCCGCACCCTCTTTCTGCTGCAGGGATTCCCCCCAGTCAAACCATCAGAGAGAGGAGGCGCCTGAGGATCTGTCCCGGCCGCATTTACGTTCTCCTCCAGGAAGCCGGACTCTATGGGGCGGGACCCTGGGGGAGACTGAACAGAACCTGGAGCCAGTCCCGAACCCCTGAACTTCGAACAAGGGGCGCCCCGGGAGCACCCACCCCGTGGGCGCGCCGCCCGCCCGCCGAGCAGCCATGAGGTGAGCCCCCCGAACTGCTTCCTGACCCTTCCCCGCCCGGCGCGAGCTCCCAGCCCCGCCTTTGTCCCCCTCCCCCCCAGCTCACTCCCGCCTGGAATTTAGGGACTGGGCACTGGGAGCTTCAGATGTGGCTTCAATCTTCTTGGATGGCCTCCATATATTGACCACTCCCCATGACTCCCAAGACTTGGGGTGGTGCGGTAAGGTTTTCCTGGGAGCTCTCAGATTTGGGGCGCTCCAAAGACTCCCGAATTTTAAAGACTTTTTCTGAGGACGTCGAACTCGGCAGCTACTACCTACAGGGATGCCAGGATTTAGGTGGGGCTCAGATTCCCCGTAAACTTCAACTTGAGGTCCAGAAAGGATTGTTGGGGGGGGGCGATTTGGGAAAGCCTAGGATCTAGAGGAGACTGAGACGCAGATCCTGTTTTCAGGACCCCCGTTTATGTGGGACCTCGCTCCTTAACTTCGGGGATACTTCTTAGCCCCTTCAACTTTGGGGGCGCACTTAGATCCTCCTGTGAAAGGAGTTAGTGTGAACCGACCCACGGACCCAGACTCAGCCTCCAGGGTCTGGTTGGAACTTAAAACATTCCGTGCCTAGGAGCAAGCAAGCGCTCCGCACTGAGGGCGGCGCCCAGGCCCAGGGCCAGAAGGGCGGCTTCTCTTCCCCACCTGTGCAGCCTAGGGGAGGGAGGGGGTGCGGCAACTGGGGAAAGGGGGGCCTTTGTCTTCCTGACTCACCTGTCGAGACAGCTGGTGTGTGTGTGTGTGGGGGGTGGGCACGGAGCACAATGGGTCGTTTGCTGTCCCCACCATTGCCCCTCCTCCTTTGCTCACCACCCCCCCACCCCACGCCCCCGGCTTCGGGTGCCCTGGGGTTGGAGGAGGGGGCGCAGGAAAGCTTCAAGGTCATAGTCTTTTCCCCCAGGGATCCAGGCTTCCCAGATAGTTCCAGCTATCTTCCCAGGAATTTAATCCTGGGGGTGGAGGGACTCAAGGGACCCAGGAATTATGTCTCTCGTCCTGGCCTCTCCCGAACTCCTGGGCTCACTGAGGGCGGGGCCATTGCGGGCTGGGGGGTCCGACTAAGCTCCCTTCATCTTCCACTCCCTTGGCCTCTATAGTATCTCTCTTGGGGCTAGAGCCTGACAATACTATCTCCTTTCCTCCACTCTCTCTGGGACTTCCTGCCCCAGCCCCTAGCCTGAGGGGGAGGCCCATGGGGACCACTGGGGATTAACCCCTTGATGCCCTCGTCCTCCCACTTCCACTTTCCCTACACCCTTGCCTTCTGACATCTTTTGGTATTATTTTTTATGACCATTAGAAAACCCCCCTCCCACGTTTGTTACTTCTGATGTGTGAAAGCAATTGTTGGAAAATTTGGAGCTTGGGGACACCCAAAGACACACCTTCAAGACTTTTTGCCTTTTTCCCATTATAGCAGCAGCCCTTCAATGTCTGCCCTGAGAGGGGTTAGTTTGTGAGAGGAAAGCTCTCTTCTTTCACCCTCTCGCTCAGGGACTCTTCTCTCCTGCTACCCCCAGCCCAGCCTCCCCACCCCCTGCATTTCCGGTCCCCAGCACTGTGGAAGGCAGATGGCGGATGTCCGAGTTAGTGCTGCCTCACTCACTATGAGACCGTAAAAGGGCAGGAGAAGTGTCTAGGCCGGCCTCCTGCTTTCCCCACCACCACCAACCCTGGAGGCCCTAGGCCCTCCCATGGGGCTCCCTTCTTGCTGTGGCTGTGGATAAACCTCCAGTCTCCAGCGGGGTGGGCAGAAGTTGAGCCGATGTCTGTCCCTCAAGAGGGTTACTCCCACTTTCTGAGGGGTCTCCCGGACTGGGGTGACAACCAACTTACTAGGCTGTATCGCTTCTCCAAGGGCAGCTAGGATTCAAAACAGCCTATGTCCCTATTCCAAGCTGAGGAAACTGAGGCTCAAAGAACGAAAGGCCTGGGCAATGTCCCTCAGAATTTCTTAGGCAATGCTGGGGGAAGGGAAGAGGCTGCGATCCTCTAATTTCTGGCTGGTTTGGCTGGGAACAGCCCTGGGGGCAATTGGAAGAGTAGATTAAGATGGAAAATTACAAGATATAGTTCTTTTTCTCCCAGTTTGACAAATATTTGTTGAGTGTCTGCTGTCCCGGACTCCAAGCTGGGATTCTGGGAAGGCGGGAAAGTAGGGTAGAGGTCTAAGAACCTCAGGGCAGAAGGGAAACAGGAAGAATTTGGCTCCATTTCTTTCCTCTTCCAATAGTGGTTATTACCATTCATATTTTATTTTTTAAAAACAGTAAGAGATGGGCGGCGCCTGTGGCTCAGTGGGTAGGGTGTTGGCCCCATATGCCGAGGGTAGTGGGTTCGAACCTGGCCCCGGCCAAACTGCAACAAAAAAATAGCCGGGCGTTGTGGCAGGCGCCTGTGGTCCCAGCTACTTGGGAGGCTGAGGCAAAAGAATCGCTTAAGCCCAAGGGCTGGAGGCTGCTGTGAGCCATGTGACATCATGGCACTCTACTACCAAGGGCCATAAAGTGGCTACAAAAACAAACAAAAAACAGTGAGAGACTATTTGGTCAAACCTCTACTTTGTGCCAGCACTGTATTAGGCGTCTGATTGAATTTAATCCTCACAAAACCTTAACAATGCTACTATTATAATCTCTTATCTACAGATGGGAAAACTGAGGCACAGAGAAATTAAGCAAACTGCCTATTGAAGTTGAACATTTTGGAAGTGCTTGAATTTGGACTTGGAATATAAAACTAGAATTAAAAAAAAATTATGGCGGTGCCTGTGGCTCAAAGCAGTAAGATACTGCCCCATATGCTGGAGGTGGTGGGTTTAAACCCAGCCCCGGCCAAAAAAAAATTACAAGTAATTTGCTTTTCACTGTAAAATCACTTATGATAATTCACATAAGCAAAAAGAACCCCCAAATAGGAAATTTTACTTTCCTGTTAATAGAAACTGAGGCCCACCAGGGAAAAGGGACTGTCACTAAAGTAAGCCCACAGACCCTAGATCTGGTTCCCATGTAGGGCTGCTTCAAAGAAGGTTTGTACTTTGGGAAGGTTGGATATGTATATCACAAGTTTTCTGGTATAAGAAAGCTATGGAGTAAGTCTTGAGGAGGCAGTAAAAGGAAGGAAGGGCAAGTCTAGTCTGAAAGGTTTATGTAAACTGGTGTCATTGTGCTTGATTGATTACCTCCAGTGACAGGAAGCTCCCTCCTGTTTTGATCGTCAGTTCTTGTGTCTGGAATATGTACCAAGTTATAGATCCTGTACACAGAATCCTGCACACACAAGGGATTTTTCATCCATTATCTTTTTTAATCCTGACAACAAACCCAGTGAGTTATGGTTTCTAGGGTTGGAAACTGAGGCTTAGAGAGGTGAAGCCACACAGCAAGGAGGTGACTTGAACCTTCTTTCATCTACCACATGCTAAGTTTTCCAAAGCATGGGGGCTTGCAGAGATGGGTGGATCATTGGCTGGGGATTAAAGCTCTTTCATGTCAAACAGAGGGTTCGAGACCCCCTCACACCTCTACTCCCTGCCAGGGAACCACTGGACTCAGGTGGACCCAGTTTCTATTTCACCCTCATAGACTCCCTGGCTATGGGATTTTTAATTCCAGCTTTTGCCTAGTTTATAGCTTTTTGAACTTCAGTAACAAATTTGGTTTTTACAGGTAATTCCAGCCCATGATAAAAAGGAAAAGTTGACATGTAAGGGAGAGCTAAGGGGAAAAAACAAAAAAGAAAAATAATGAAACAGTTTAAAAAGATAAACAAACCTGGGCACAGTAGCTCACACCTATAATCCCAGCACTATGGGAGGCTGAGGCAGAAGATCTCTGGAGGCTAAGAAGTCAAGACCAGCCTGAGAAATGTAGAGAGACTGCATCTCTATAAGAAATTAAACAATCAGCTAGGTATAGTGCCATGCACTTGTAGTCTCAGCTACTCAGAGAGGCTGAGGCAGGAGGATCACTTGAGGCCAGGATTTGAGGTTGCTCTGAGCTGTGATGGTGCTACCGCACACTAGCCAAGGCAGCAGAGCAAGACTGTGTCTCACTGAAAAAAAAAAAAAAAAAAAAAGGTAAATGGTTTAAAATGTCTGTTTCCTCCCTTCCTAGCCCAAGTTCCCCTCCTCGGAGGCAGTTACAGTTAGTCTCTTGAGAGTAGCTTCTGCATATATCACCACTCTTTGTGCAGATATATTTATATCCTCCCCACCTTTTGAAAAAAAAAAAATCCTCTGATCCATACTACTTTGTAACTCACCTTTAAAAGTTTTCAACTTGGCTATTTCTTTCTTTCTTTTTTTTTTTTTTTTTTTGTAGAGTGGTAGAGTGCCGTGGTGTCACACAGCTCACAGCAACCTCCAACTCCTGGGCTTAGGTGATTCTCTTGCCTCAGCCTTCTGAGTAGCTGTGACTACAGGCGCCTGCCACAACGCCTGGCTATTTTTTTTGTTGCAGTTTGGCCGGGGTCAGGTTTGAACCTGCCACCCTCTGTATATGGGGCTGACACCCTACCCACTGAGCCACAGGTGTTGCCCCAACTTAGCCATTTCTTTATCATTAAATTAGGTTAAGCACTTGGGTTCAAATATGAGACCCTCTGTTTACTCACTGTGTGACCTGGAAAAAGTGTCTTCACTTCTCTGTGCCTATAGTTCCTGAAGTGTCTAAGGATAAGCATCAGAGTCTATTGGAACCCAGCACCTGGAATGGTGTCTGGGATTCAGGCTGACCAATAAATGTTAGCTGCTGTTGGTAACAGTTTGCCTTTATTACAGATGTTTGACAACTATTGAGTACCTACTAAGTGCTGGACACCATTTAGGTTCTGGGGACACAGCAGTGAATAGGACAGACACAAATCCCTGCCTTTGTGAACCTGACATTTTGGTAGTAGAGACAGACAGTACTTAAGTATTGTATCAGGCAAGGTTCACTGCTGTGAAATGTGCAGCAGGGGAGGAGAGGGAGAATAGCTTTTCCAGATAAGGTAGTCAGGGCGGGCTTCTTGGAAGAAGTGGCATGTAAGCAGAAACCTGAAGGAGGTGAGCCTCTAGGCCTAAGGAACAGTTTTCAGGCCTGAGGCAGAAATGTATCTGGCATATTGAAGGAGCAGCAGGGGAACTAGGGGGGTGAGGTGGACCTGGGAACTATAACTTGGGAGAGGGAAGAAATGACATCAGAGAGTGCACAAATCAGGCAGGCCATGAGGAGAACTTGGTTTTTATTCTGCAGGAGCCAGGAGTTTCTGAAAAGAGACTTTTTGTTTTAGCAGGATCCTTCCCCTATAATGGGAACACTGCATCTTAGAGAAGGGCAGGACTAGACCAGGGTCACCTGCAGGCGCCCAGCTCTCAGGCCAGGCCAGGACCTCAGCAGGGCAGGGTTGCCTGGGAGAGCAAAGTGCAGCCAGGGTGGGGCAGCAACAGCCCTGGGCACCTGGCCAGAGTCTGCCTTGGGTGTAGGTGGCAGGTGTGGGTGAGGCCTTAACCCTGCCTTGCCAGGGGCAGCAAGAGCCAGAAATAGCCCCTGGGGCTTCACATGTCTGAAAAGGGCATCTGGCATTTGGGCCATGCCTGGTGGTTCAGACTGACTAGAGAGCCAGGTGACCTGGATTCAAATCCTCAACTTTACCCCTCTTGAGCTGTGTGACTGGGCAAATCACTCAACCTCTCTGGGCCACTGTTTATAGTTCTTCATGTGTAAAATGAGATTAAATAATGCCCATCTTGAAGGACTGCAGGGAGAAAATGAATGACTCTGGGGAAAGGACTTAGAGTGCCTGGTAAGAGGGAGAGATGGCACAATGATGTAAAGTTGGGGGTGCTAGGCTCATCCCAGTCTACAGACCTGGAGCTGGGTCTGCTGAGGGGCTTCCCCTGTCCTGACTTTCACAGCATCAGCATTATACCCAACCCCCTAGTCCTGGTAGAGGCAGCCTTTGGGGTAGTAGTGGTTAGAATTTATGTCCCCGGAAACCTCTGACCACACTTCCTCTTTTCAGGAAAAAGCCCAGTGGGGGTGGGGCAGGGTGGAGACCACAATACTTCCCCTCCAGTGTGACCTTGGGCAAGTCATTTCCCATCTGAGTTCCTGTCTGAGCCCCAGTTTCCTCACTGGGGGAGGTGGAATTGAACCTCCCAGCAGGGTTGGTGGGGGGAGTCCTAAGGGAAGAAGCTGTCCAGGGTGCCCTGAGATAGATGCTGACAGTTACTGAGTGCTCAGTATGTGCAGGGTGCTGTACCAACTGCTGTAAGTGCCCAGACTCATTTACTCCTCCCCATTGCCTAGGGAGGTGGGGACTGTCATTTTCATAGTTTGCAAGCAACAAAAATAAGTTCTTAAGTGAGAGGGTCACTTGCCTGAGTCACATGGAGTAGGTGGCTCAGTGGGGATTTGAACGCAGGTCCGTGGATGTCAGATCCTGAACTGTGACCCAGTTTACCCACACCTCCCCCAAGGCTGAGGCTGAGTCTGACAGTGTTCCTCCAGGAAGTCCCCAGGCACTAACGGCTATTCAGATGCTGCTTTGGGGCACCCCCAGACTCGGAGCTCCTCTGTCCTAGTCCTGGGTTTTCCCTGTCTGGGAATGAGTGTTTCCCACACTGGACTGTTGCCCCAGGTAGGTGGTGCTAGGTTTGTCTGGGTCTTTACACCTAGTCCCACCGGCCTTGGGCCCAACACAGCCTGAAAGGCTGTTAGTGCCCTAGGGGGTAGATGGATGTGTGGGAAGTAGGGGCTTCCTCTGGAGAAAGAGCCCAGGGTTCAGAATCAGTCCCTAACTTGCTACAGGCCTCACACCCTTCCCCTCAGCTTCCTCCTCCGACCAGAGCCAGGAGCAGTGTTGGGGTGGGCGTCCAAACACCCTGGTAGAGATAGGGAAATGAAGGCCAGGCAGGGGCTGTTCTGTAGTACAGCTTGGGGCTCCTGCCTCCTGCCTTACTCCATACTTAACAGCATCTTCTTCCCCCTTGCTGGCCTTGGTGTCCACCTGTCTGTCTCTCCCTCTTTCTATGTCTGTTTCTTCCCCGCCTCCCCTGCCTGGCCATCTCTTTTCCCTCACCACTCTTATCTGTCTCTTTCCTCTTTGTTGATCTGACTCTCCCTTTCTCACCTCTCTCTTCATGTCTGTCTCTTCCTCTTCCTGTTTCTTTCTCCCCATCTGTTTGTCTCACATCCCCTGTTGGTGTATTAACCTCTCTTTCCTGATCTGTGTTTCTCTCCTACTTTGTCTATCAGGGTCTTCCTCCTGCTCCCTGTCCAAGTATCTCTGTGTGTGTCTCTTTCCTGCTCCCACACTCTGTCTTTGTCCCTTTGAATCTCCTAGGGAGACCCAGATGGGGTGATCAGCCCTACCCCCTTTGTCTCTCCCCTCCCACAGTGAGACAGTTGTCTGTTCCAGCCGGGCCACTGTGATGCTTTATGATGATGGCAACAAGCGATGGCTGCCTGCCGGCTCAGGTCCCCAGGCCTTCAGTCGCGTCCAGATCTACCACAACCCCACAGCCAATTCCTTCCGGGTCGTGGGACGGAAGATGCAGCCGGACCAGCAGGTGCTGCCTCCCTCCGTCTCTCCCTCTGTGTGGCCTGAGACCCTACCCCTGTGCCTGCCACCCCTCACCCTGTTCCCTTTCTGCCAGGTGGTCATCAACTGTGCCATTGTCCGGGGTGTCAAGTATAATCAAGCCACCCCCAACTTTCATCAGTGGCGTGACGCTCGCCAGGTCTGGGGCCTCAACTTCAGCAGCAAGGAGGATGCAGCACAGTTTGCTGCGGGCATGGCCAGTGCCCTAGAGGCATTGGAAGGTTAGAAACAATGCTGGGTAGGGGGCGGGCTGCCACTTTACTACTCTGGATCTCAGTCCACTCACCTGTAAAATGGAGTAAAATTTTCCACTATGGTGGAAAATGCTCATGAGGTTTTTTTTGGAGGGGGGCTCCTGTGTCTTGTGCATCCATGTATGAAGGCACAATTCCTGAGAATTTTATATATGCACATTCCTGTGGGACTACCTCCTAGATCAAAATATCCATATTTGCAGTCCCTAGAAGGCTCCAATGTGTCCTTTCCCTAGGTACCCACTGAAAAAGTCTACAGTTGGTATTTCTTAAACCTTAATGTGTAGACAGATGGTCCCAGGTTCTGACTGGGGTGGAGACTGGTGCAGGTGGGCTGGGTGGGGCAAGGCTGCATTTCCAGCAAGTGTCCTGGTGACTGCTGTACAGCTGAACATTAGGGCAGAGGCTTTTCCTTCTGGGACAATTTCAGTGCTAGTGGGGAAGGGGCTTGCTCATCTGGGGGTGCATAGGAAAATACAGTAGGTCTTTGGGTCCCAGGGGCCAGGATGCAATGGGTTAGGTGAGCAAGGGGCTTGTAACCTTTTCAGGTTCTTGGATGGAGGTGCAAGTGGCTGTAATGGTGGTTAAGACACTGGACATTAGAATCAGCCTGAATTAGAGTGTTCCTGAAAATTCCACATTGTAAGACTTTGGGGCTGGTGACTGTCCCCTGGGCCTTAGCTTCCCCACCTATGATAAAAGCACCCACCTCATGGCAAAGGAAGCTTGGTGTAGTCTTCATCTAGGCCTGGAGTGTCAGGGTCTCAGGAATAAGGAAGTGAGCACCTCTGGGCAGAATTCTTGGGAGGCCTAGGATTGCTGAGCCAAGCAACAAGGAGCAGAGCAGGGTTCCTGAGCTGACTCATCCTTTTTGCTCTCACCTTCCAGGAGGTGGGCCTCCTCCAACCCTAGCAGCTCCCACCTGGTCAGTCCAGAACGGCCCCTCCCCAGAGGAGGTGGAACAGCAGAAAAGGTGGGGCCGGGCCCTGGGTGGGGAACCTTAACCATTACCAGAGTTCTAGATGTTCCAGAATCCCTGACTCCAGTTCAGAACCCTTCCAACATTCAGCTTCCAGAATGATCCATCTCCTAAGAGATTAGAAGTTCATAGCTTTCAGAAACCCCCCCCCACCTCCTAGAGTTCAAGAAACTCTTGACACAAGAGTTGCAGAACCTAATGGCCTAAAATCCTAGTTTCGCAGATTCTCTGAATCTGGTTGTTGAAAAAATCTTGGGCATGGCTAGGCACCCAGAGCTCAGTGTTTAGGGCACTGGCCACATGCTCTGGGGCTGGTGGGTTCGAATCCAGCTCAGGCCTTCTAAAAAAAAAATCTTGGGCATTTTGGAATTCAGGTGTTCTTGGCAGTTTAATAACTGGAATGCTGGAGCCGTGGTCTCTCCCTGCCCCTGCTCCCTGCCATCCCTTTTCTCAGGCCCCTGAGGAAGGATTAGGAGCTGGCCTCCCTGGAGACTTCTGAGAGAGGTAGCTAGGAGTTGCAGGGTCCTTCACTGGCCATTCTCCGGGCCCTGACTGATGGCAGCTCCATCACCTACCCCCCTCCCTCCACCTCCTACAGGCAGCAGCCTAGCCAGCTGGAGCACTTGGAGCGCAGGGTCTCCAATGCAGGTGATTGTGGGAATGGCCAGGGACTGCCTGGAAGAAGGGGTGGATCTCCCTTGGGGGAGGGGTGGGCCATCTGGAAAATGAAGAAGGAAGCTTCTCTTTCTCAGCAACCTCTGTTTTCTTTGTCTGTTTTAGGAGGCCCACCTGCTCCCCCAGCTGGGGGTCCACCTCCACCTCCAGGACCTCCCCCTCCTCCAGGTCCCCCCCCACCTCCAGGTCTGCCCCCATCTGGGGTCTCAGCTGCAGGGCATGGAGCAGGGGGAGGCCCACCCCCTGCACCCCCTCTCCCGGCAGCACAGGGCCCCAGTGGGGGGGGGGCCGGGGCCCCAGGCCTGGCTGCAGCCATTGCTGGAGCCAAACTCAGGAAAGTCAGCAAGGTGAGGGTCTGTGAATGGTTGGGTGTGGGGTGACTGGGGCCCTGATGGAATAATGGGATAAAGCCAGGATTGCCTGGAGGTGTCAGAGGACTGAGAGGCCATGAGGCCTGCCCCTAAAGCCCTCTCCTTTTTAATTTCTCCAGCAGGAAGAGCCCTCTGGGGGGCCTTTGCCTCCTAAAGCTGAGAGCAGCCGAAGCACAGGCGGGGGGCTCATGGAAGAGATGAACGCCATGCTGGCCCGCAGGTGAACCAGAGCACTCCAGTTTTTGGAGGGGGGCTCCTGTGTCCTCATCACCTGGAAAGTCCAGTTCAATAGGGCCAGGTGGAAGGAGACTCTTGATTCCTATTTTGTTTGGGTTTGGGGGGGAAAGTTTTCCCATTGATAGCCAGACTTAGGATATAATGCTGGGGATTGATATTTCCTAAAATGGCTGAGGTTGTAAAATCCAGAATTCTGGCAACTTGGGAGGCACTGCCTGAAAATTCTGAAAATTCAGATTCCTAGAATCGCAGGGTTCTAAACTAGAATGTTATGATTCCTAAATGTAAGAACCATGGAACCCCCTGCCCCCATTGTAATTCTGGAGCAGCAATCTCAAACTTTTTTTTTCTCTTTTTCAAAGTTTTCTTAATAATCTGATTGAACTTCTAAAATAGAGTTTCCTTGGCCTTCCTGAACTTCAGAACTCTACACCCTAGAATCCACATTTCTAGAATTCTGGGAAGGGGGATTGCTGGGTGGCTAAGGGAAGACTGAAGCATAGTTTTGCCTTTCCCTCCTGCAGAAGGAAAGCCACACAGGTTGCAGAGAAACCCCCCAAGGATGAATCTGCCAATGTAAGTTAGGAGCTCTTCTTGGCCTATATACCATGAAAGTAAGGATATTGGGGAGATGGGTGTGACAGGGCCAGACTGGGTGGGGCTAGCTCATGGCAATTTTATTTCCCACCAGCAGGAGGAGCCAGAGGCCAGAGGCCCCGCCCACAGTGGTGAGTGAGCGCCTAGTCCAGCCACAAGAACTATAAATCCCAGGATGCCCTGTTCTCACATATATAAAGTTCCTCAAGGGAGAGTCTGTGCAAATAGTGCTGGGGATTGTAGTCTCCTGAGATGGGGCTTTGCCTGTGGGCTGGTGAGCTAGGGGAGAAAAATTGAATAGGAGCAGTCTTTTGCCCTTATCTTTCTGATTTGTTACTTGTCCGGCAGAATCTGTGCGGAGACCCTGGGAGAAGAATAGCACAACCTTGCCAAGGTGGGCCATCAATACTCCCCCCCCTTTCTTCCCTCCCCCATAAATAGTTGGACTTGCCCAATTTATTGGAAGGAATGCTGTGACCCCTGAAATGGGAAGCCAAGGAGGCAGGTCTTCTATCTAACCTCATGTCTATTCCAAACCACACCAACCCTCCCAGGATGAAGTCGTCTTCGGGGATCACTTCCGAGGCCCACCCCTGTACGCCTAGCTCGAGTGATGAGTCAGAAGTGGAGAGGGTGAAACAGGTAGCTTGGGGAGAAGTCTGGAAGTGAGGCTGGGAGCTAGAAAGGGGGCACAGGAAAGAGGAGATTTGGGTCCAAATCATACAACTGGCATGCAGGATGATCCTAGAAGAGATCTTAGAAACCTCCATTTTCTTTTCTTTTTTTTTTTTTTTAAGAGACAGAGTCTCACTTTATTGCCCTCGGTAGAATGCTGTGGCATCACAGCTCACAGCAACCTCCAACTCCTGGGCTCAGGCGATTCTCTTGCCTCACCCTCCTGAGTAGCTGGGACTATAGGCACCCGCCACAATGCTCAGCTATTTTTTGTTGCAGTTTGGCCGGGGCTGGGTTCGATCCCGCCCCCCTCACTGAGCCACAGGCGCTGCCCAAAACCTCCATTTTCTAGTCTGAGAAATGGAGAGATTGGACCAGACACACGTTTCCCAGTGCCTGTGACAGACCTTACTAATCTACCAGAGCACTCATTCTCCCATGAGTACCTTGAATCCATTCAGCACACCAACACCAGCCATCTATCACCAAGTGGAGTTGGCAGGAAACCAGAATGTATTTGCCAGCCCTGGTACTGGACGTTTTCCAGTACTTTTCTTACGGCTCCAAGGATCCCTCCACTCACTCTGTGATCTTGACAACATGTGGCGGTGTGGGGATAGGGGTGGATCTCATGGAGGCCTTTCAGTCAGTGAGAAAAGAGGGATTTGTATCTATAGGTCCAGGTACCCCTCTTGATTGGCTGGCTATACCTTACTGTTTTCAGGAGCTTCTGGAAGAGGTGAGGAAGGAATTACAGAAAGTGAAAGAGGAAATAATTGAAGGTAAGGTGGTTTGATTTTTATTCTTTTTTGTTGTTATTTTTGTTTTCATCTATCTTTTGAGACAGAGTCTTATTCTATCGCCTTGGCTAGAGTGCGGCGTTGGCATCATAGCTCACAGTAACCTCAAACTCCTGGGCTCAGGAGATCCTCTTGCCTCAGCCTCCCAAGTAGCTGGTACTACAGGCACCCACCACAATGCTCAGTTTTTCTATATTTAGTAGAGATGGGGTCTTGCTCTTGCTTAGTTTGATCTTGAATTCTTGACTTCAGGCAATCCACCTTCTTCATCCTCCCAGAATGCTAGGATTACAGGCATGAGCCACTGTGCCCAGCCTGTTTTTTATTCTTAACATTTGTTTCTTTTGGAGGAATCCTATCCCTCCCTTGGAAAGGAAGGGGGAAGAGATTCTGGCTCTAACCTCTGCCCTTTCTTTCCTTCCAGCCTTTGTCCAGGAGCTGAGAAAGCGGGGTTCTCCTTGACCACAGGAATCTGGAAGACCCATTTCTCCTTTCTGCACACCCCACCTGTCACCTTGCTTTCCCTGCCTCTATTTGACTTGGAATTGGCTGAAGATTACAAGGAATGCATCTCCCCCATTTCCTAACCCACTTGGAAAATTCCAAGGGGAGTGTGTGGCTTCCGTGGTACCCTGCCCACACCCATAGTGGCTGCTGATTGGCTGGGGAAGCCCCCACCCTTTGCTCTCTTTGGCCTTTCCCCTCTGCCATCCCCTTGGGGCCGGTTCCTCTGCTGGGGATGTACCAGTTAACCCCACAGTGAGGGGGAAGGAAGGAGGGAATTTCACATTCCCTTGTTCTTGATTCACTTTAACGCTTAATGCCTTCAAATTTTTGTTTTTTAAAGAAAAAATATATATATATTTAGGTTTGGGGGGAAAGGGAAAGTTTTTTTTTTCTCTTTGGTTTTGATAAAATGGGATGTGGGAATTTTTAAATGCTATAGCCCTAGGCTTGCCCCATTTGGGGCAGCTGTTTAAAGAGGGGATTGTCCCACCAGGCTGGGGATACCTACCACCCTAGGGACTTACCTTCCCTCTGGCTCCTTTCCCTTTTCTATGAGAAATTGAGATGCTGTAAGTTTTTGAAACCTCAGTTTTTTGGGTTTTTTTATTTGGGTAAGTTTGGGGGTCCAGACCATTTTTAACCCCTGGAGGAAAATGATGAGGGAGAGAGGAAAAGGGGATAATACTTCTCCTCTCTCACCTTCACCTTTAGCTTCTTGAAAATGGGCCCCTGAAGAATAAATGCCAGTTTTTATAAATGA
>CAUYPK010063650.1:0-24077 GCA_963574355.1 Loris lydekkerianus | reverse complement strand
GCGTGATTAGGTTGATCAAACACACGCAGCCACTTGCCAGTTTTCCACTGTTTTTGTCTTCCTCCTGTGGTCCAGAAGTCCCTTGCTGGCTCTCTGTGTCCTCAAAGGGATGATTGTAGGCAGGTCCCACCGGCCAGAGATTTCTGGAGTCTTGTCTCCCCAGATTCGCCAGGCCCAGTTACAGGGAAGCTGTTACTCAGCCGCCATCTTTAATCCGAGTTCCCTTCTATTTATGGTTTTATCACATATTCATATATTCCTTAAAAATAAGCCATTTTGCTTTACACTAGTTTTGAACTTTGTTGTACGTATTCTTCTGTGACTTATTTTAACCAACATTATGAATTTTACATTATCTATGTTCATTTGTAGTGTATTTCCATTGAATTTGGAGTTCCATTTTATCATATAAAACACAGCATGCTTTTCTAAGAGTAATGCAGTGGACACTTGGGCTGTTTTCATTTGTGGTTATTACCCACAATGGTTCTATTACATTTTGTGTACAGATGTGCGGGCATTTTTTTCTGGAGCCTCTTCTTATCATTTAAGTTAGGGACATGTCATCTGTATCAGATGACATTCAGAACCTGTGTCTTTGTGTCTGCACACTGCCCTTAGGCTTCCGGAGCCCACCTTACCTGAACATAAAGGGAAAATGAACTGATGTCTGAGGCTGTAGGCCTACGACCCCGCCAGCTCCTACCTCCAGCTTCGATTGTGCTCACACCCAGGGCCTTGTTTTCAGAGCTTCCCTGTGGAATCTGAGCCAAGGTTCCAGTCCACAGAATTTGGCACACTTGACTTTATTCCCCATCCCACTTCCTACTCCCTTGCTAGTTTTCCTTAGGAATTCGTTCATTTTCATAGAAATCCTCACCTTAACAATAAAGCCTTTTGTACTTTTAAGGTTATGTACCCTGAATATTGATTTGTAGGGTACGAGTGGGAAACAGTAAGTCAAGTCAGAAGCAAGAAAGGAATCAGTCAGCAAAATGTCGATACATAGAACTCGAATGTTTAAAATATGGCAGTAGATAGTCTTTTTAAACATTATTTATTAAGTATGTTCTTATTCTATACCCAGCTACATAATAAAAGAGCTTGTTCTTTCTGGTGAGGACTTACACATGTATTTTGTCATTAATGTTCAGATTTTAGGGGAAAAAAGTTACATTCCTATACTGATATTATGCCTATGATTAGCTTTTTTTTTTTTTTTTTTTTTAAATTTCTATTGAAAACTTTTCCAAAGGCAATGCGTGCCCTTGCTTTCTCCTTTCTCTGACTACTCTGTCTATAGCATATAAAGCTGCAGGTCATATTCAGAGATGCTGCATTTTAGAGCAGAGCTTGATGAATATATAACACATTACATAATTCACATAGTTAATAAAAGGCATACACCACTACATTTTTAAAAATATACATTTTTTAAAGGTTAAGGTTCAATTTTTTGGAGCTATTTTTTCTTTATGCACGTGAAAGTGATGGTTGGGACAGAATTTTACTGCTCTGAAGTCTGCTTATTTCTGTGGATGAACAACTGATGTGATGCATTCCGTGGCTTACTGTGGAAGCTTTGGGGCATTTCATATCATAGGTAATACCTCATTGTGGTAAAACATGGGGCACTTCGTTTTTTTAATCCTGGCTTCAATGCTGATGGTTGACTCTGTGGGGAAAGTTTCCACTTCTACAAAATCGTATCTACCCTATGACTATTAATACTTTAATCTTTATCCTGAAACTTTAAATCACAACTGATACCCTCCAGGGCTATGTTATTTATGATCCCTATACTTTTCAGGAGAGAAATAATTGAATGATTTTTTTATTTTTAATGAGGTGCATTATCCTTGCTAAAGAATGCATTCCCCTGTCATTATTAAATAATGTCCTTCTGTCACCTTCTAATCATCAATCCCTGTTAATTTAATAGAAATTATGCATAGGCAATGACTTGAACAGACTTTTTAGCTATCGTACAAAATAGAACATTGTAAATAACCTTTTGATAGTGAATATAATATTATCTCTACATAGGTATTGGGCTTAACCTGTGCCAGAATAATTAATCCAGGTGCAAATTATTAAGTTCAACCGTGCATTTAGTCCAGTCTTCACAGAGAGCTCATCATTCAAAACTATGAGTCAATCTGATTCCATCAGAAGGGATTTGAACCCTAACCCTTCCCAAGCAGCAGCTGTCTCTTGGACCTGGTGAGAGAATCTTGGCTGAGTGGACCCCAATCCAATCTCAAGAAACATCAATGGTTTTATAACCATGTTCTGGAAAAGAAAGACACACATGCCCTAGGGCCCTGCTTTCTTTAATAGTAAACGACATTTCTTACCTGCAGTGGTTTCTCTTTAAGGTTCCTGGAGTTGTGATCCACGCACTACCTGTCCTTCCTCAGCTCCCAGAGCACCCTGCCCAATCTAGCTCCCCAAATCCAGTCGGGGGCCAGAGGCTGCACTTGGTCCCTGCCTCTCACAGTGGCCCCAAGGCCGATACTAGGACTGGATGCTACATCTCACACACCCAGGAGATATCCCACACCATGGGCTCTTCTGAAGAATCTCCAACGATGAACAACAGCTATCTCATTCCTGCCCCTGCCGTTATTTCTCATCCTGGTGACATGAGGCTGCCCTGTCAACTGATGTTAAGCATGAGCCCCTTCCAGAGCCCGCCGGGCCAGTTTGTTACTCTGTTGTCTCCCAGCCAACACCTGAATATAACTGAGTCCTGGATGTCCCCAAAGCTCAATGCCACTGCATGTTGTTAGGTGCGGGAAATCCTCAGTGAGGCCTGGGTTGACCAACACACGTGGCTATTGAGTGATTACCATGTGGCCAGAGAGACTTCCACAGGACTGAGAGAATAAGAAACTCAATCTTCCTTATGAATGTATTTACAAATGGATACTCCATTTCTGAGAGGACATTTAAGTATTGGGAGAGCAAATTGGCTATGTGTGTCTAATTTTTCACCCATAGATGTTATAAAACTTAAATATAGATTAAGTATTTCTAATGAAAATTTAGCTTCTGAATTGAGATGTGCTATAAGTGAAAGATACATACCATATTTTTAAAATTTAGTGTGAAAAACACAAAATATGAAAGTGATACTTTTTATATGGATTCCATATTGAAATGACAATATTTTAATATATTGGGTTAAGTAAAACACATGATAAAATGTATTTCACCTATGTCTTTTAACTTGTTAAGATAAATAGTAGATAATTTGAAATTATATACTTGGCTCATTTCATATTTTACCAGACCATGTAACAGATTATAATGTGTTCTGAACACAAGGCAGATAGTAAATAAATATTTGTTAAAATACTGATGTCCAAATAAATGAAAAGTCCTCTGATCAAGAAAGACAAATTCCTGTTTTCTCCAGATTTGTACTCTGATATCACCTGAACATTCTCCAAATTTGGGGCGGGAGACATTCACAAACGTGCTTCAGAAAAACAACATCTTTGTTTTGTTCGCCATGACCACCCTATCTTAGAGTCTCTAAAAAATCTCCTTGCCAACTGCTCAGGTATCTTAATCCTCCGTGCAAACGCGCCTTTGCTGGTGGTATGGGCATAGCGCAGCCTGGTTTATCACGTGACTGGGATCCCTCCTCCTCTCTACTCCGAACAGCATTTCAAGTCTGATCTGCGTTCTTTATTTTGCCCATGAGGTCCTTCCAGGTCTTTGCCTGTATCATTGTACACTACAACTATTTGAGAACGTGATGGTTGAAGAAATCAATGTTGGTTTCTCAGCTCCGTTTCCACCCTCATAGAACTGGTCCCAGCCTATTTGTTCCCATCCCTTTTCTGACAAGATGTAGCAGCTGTACCAGGTCAGCCTGGTTTTGTTTGAATCATTTCAACTGAAAGGTAAACTTTTACATTTACATGTACCAGGCTATATGTTTTAAACCTTCTTTGTTCCTCCTTTTAGATACAAGATGTCACATAATAAAGAAAAAGAAATAGACAGATTGCTAATGTTCTCTCCCAGACTGAATAACTCAGAGTTCTCTGAGTGCTTATGAATAATGAATGTCCAATTGAGGTGTCTGAAATGTGAGTAACCGCACTGTTTCGTATTGCAGTGAGGTGTACAATTCTCAGTCAGCAACAGAAATTTTATTTCCCCATTTCTGCCTTCTGTTGTTTTCACTGTTGAGTATAACGCAGTGCAGATAACTATGGCACTTGTAAAAAAACCAACTTGCTTTTTTTCTAGCCCAGCTAAACCATCCAAACAGAGAGAAAAAAAAAATTGTGGTGTGTGTGTGTGTGTGTGCGCGTATCCTTGTGAATTGAGAAAAAAAGAACCTTAAATCTAGATTAAGCCAATAAACAAGAATGGAATCACGGGGTTTCAGATTTCAGGCTTAGTTGAGAAATCTATCTGAATTTAAATCATTGGCAGTCCAGAAACTGATTAACATTTTTCAGGCTGTTGACAAAACAGCTTCCCTGTTTATCACTCCTTAGTGAAATCTTGCCACATCACTGATAAATTGCTAAGGAGAACTGATTGTTTCCAAATGTATGTCATAGCAATAGAAAAGTTCCAAAGAGCTCAAAATAAATAAGTGTGAAATTGCACCAACACACCATCATTCTTCCTCTCAGTTTCACCCGTGCGGAGTTGGCCTTCTCAGCTCTCTTCTTCCCTGGTGCTGTGAGGGTCCTGGCTGACACTGTTGGGCCCACCCACTCACTTTCTTCTTTACTCAGAACCACAGAAGGCTGCACTACAGTCTGAGGTACCCCAAGCCTACCTCCAGAGCCAGCTACAGACATCACTGACCCAACCAAGAAGGTAAGACAATATTTTTGTTAGAATTGTATTACTTAGATGTATCTAATAAATATCCTCAAAACTTGGCCACCAGGGCGCTTCCACTCAAACCTGGATGACTATTTTTTTTTTCTCTATTCTATTTTTATTGATGTGTAACAAATTATCTCAAATATAAGAGCTTAAAGGAACACAAATGTGTTAGTTCATCGTTACGTAGGTCAGAAGTCCAGAAAGTTCAACTGGATTCTCACTCAGCTGGGTGTGATGATACCTTTTGAGAGCTCAAAACTCATCCATGGAGAGGAATTGAGGCTGGTTGCAGGTTACACAGCCTCTCTCTTTTTCTTGCCTAATGTTTAGTTTGTAACATTCCTTTTGGTATAAAAAAAAAAAATAAACGCTGTATTTTCCTTCAAAATATAAATATTTGGTTTCAATTCCTTTTTCCTCACTTGTAGAAATTCCTTTTCCTCACTTGTAGAAATTCAAATATAAACGTGTGCATTTTATGCTTCTTTAAAATTCTCTTTTGAAAATTATTTTCCATCCTCAATGATTAAGCCTTACATTATATAGAGAGAAGATAGATAATAATAACTTTTAAAGACTTGGTCAAATCATTCTTTTTCTTTGCTTCACTTTGTCCAATATCTGACATGAAGAAGTTTGGGAGGTGGAAATGAATTGCCTTGGGAGTCTCTACACTTTCCACTAAATGATAACTAAAAGGAAGGCAAATTATAGCAATGCTCAATCCTTTCTTTGTAAGGGAGGAAAGCATTCAGTGATTGATACGATCGCACAGCGGGGTATTATTATTACTGATGCCACATTTTGCCAGCTCACACTCAACACAGATCCAGTTTACACCATATCTAGTAGATCAAAGACTTTCCATTTTGTGGCTGAGTTTTATTTCTGTTATTCATTTCCTTTTACTTTGTCCTGACTTATTGCTCCTTCCCCATGTGTGCTTGGAATATTAAGAGTGTTAGTGACTTACAAAAATATTGCTTCTGCCTGAGTGCAGTATGCTGGTGCTACACATCAGTAGGTTTCCCCCTATTTCAATTCTTTTTTGGAAGACAGAACATTGGGTTCGTTGTTTTGTTCTGATCTTGCTGTTCTCACATATATAATATTTCAAGTAGAGTTAGTTTTTTTTTTTTGCTTATACCTCGTATAATACAAATTCAAAAGTAATACTGAAGAAGTCTGAATTTTAGCATTATTGTAGACAAAAAGATGTGTTTTTTAAAAATACATCACTATATCCAAATAGTTAAAACAGCGTCTTTTACTTCCTGATTATTTAAGATACAGATAAAAGCACAAAAAGAAATCACAAAGGGCTGAATGAAAATCTAGTCAGTATAAAGCCTCTCAGAAATAAAAGAGAAATGTATCTTTGTGTTGGAAAATACCAGTGGGAAAACTTTAGCTATGCTTTATAACCAGCTCAAATATTATTCCTATTTTTCCTAAAGAAAAGCTCTCACATAGACAGGGGAGACACGTGGAGAATGGAAAAGTGGATAATTTTGAAGTTAGAAGACTTCATCTCAAATGCTTAAATCTGGATTCTGTTAACTGTGACCTCAGGCAAGAATCTAATTGAGTCTCAGTGTTCTTATCCATAAGACCGAGTTTTGTTATTTCTAACCATCTTCCTAGGGTTTTTGAAAGGATCGGGTAAAATCATGTGTATATGGAAAGATTTATTTCAACATCTGTATCAACTCTGACCTTGACACTATTCCAGATAAGATACAGATACAGGGCTTGGATCAGGTGACACCCACTCAATCTCAGGGGGTCAGACAAATAAGTTTGCAGTACACTACTTTTGAAGAAGTTCTGAAACAGAAAATAAACAGAGGGTGTCTTGAAACAACCAAGAAGAGGCACCTTGTCCAGCCATCAATAACTGCTCTGTGGGAAGGTGATACCTTAACACACTACTGAAGGACGAAGAAGCTTAAAAGTCTTCACGCTGTGTATGAAGAATGATGTAGCTAATAAAAATGTGGAGAGCAATGGGAACAGCTTTTTATTGGATTCAGTTTGAATGTAAGGTATATAGGAGGATTAAGAGTACAGACATGGTGGGGAGAGTGGCAACACCACCTGGGACCCCAGCGTGTCAGGATGGGACATGTGTAGGTGGCCAGCCCTTCCAGCGTGGGGAGGGGGTCATCTCTCCTGCTCTGTGTCTTCTCCCTCGGGGAACCCTATGTGACCTATAAGAACACACAGCCTTATCAAAATATGAAAAGAAAATCTCTGGTAATCCTTTACAACTTTGACACCACAGAAGCATGGGGTTTCCATATGTCCTGTCTAGAACACTCGGGGAAGAAGAGGACAGGGATCAGAAACACCTTTCATCACCTGAACAGTAGCCCCCCAAGCCTCATCTGGCAGGCTAAGGGAAGGATTGAGAACACAAACTAACAAAGTAAACCTACAAAACCCAAGTATCATCTGTTCAAATACATGTGTGCCCGAAACTGACTCAGGAAGATCACAAAACGGGGCACAAACCTTCTCCTGCAAAATAATTCACCCTGGAGGCAAAATAGTTTTCTTGGTTTTAGAATCTGGTGACAGGGACAGACATAACTCAGACAAGGGACTTCCAACTCATCTACAGCATTGCCCACCAATTTTAAAGCAGAAAATAAATTCCAGAAGCTGCTGAGAATGAAAACAATCCACACACAAAAAGTGAATTCCCTCCATTGCTGAGAAAATAAAAATAGCCCAGAAAAGGTAAAAGAAAAGTGATATTTAGGTGAAAACCTCGGACAGAAAGCTTTCTACACTTTGTGTTTACATTTTACTGTTACAGAGGCAAGAACAATAAAAATGGACTATCTGAAATGCTGTAATTTATCGTGGGCAGTATTCATGTCAAACATATATCTTGGTTTTAAAGCCAGGGCATGAGTAAACAAGGTTGATTGCTCATTTTCAGAATATAGAAAAGGCATCTAACAAAGGCTACACTGCTCTGAATTGTTATTAGAGACAAGATTTGTAGAATTAGTTTTGGAAGGCCTGAGTATAAAAGGGAGAGCAATTCTATTTTTCTTAATTTTTCCCAAAGAAAAATGTGTGGAAAATGTCATTAATATGCTAAGGGTATTAAGAGGAGGGTATATTCATTCTAATAAAGTATGACCTACCCAGGCTGCTAACAGAGCCATTATTAGATTAAATCCTTCCAATTGCTTTTTGGAAATAATTTGGCATGTTTTCTTCCTCTTGGTAAATAAATAGGGAAAAGAAGAAAATAGTCACAAAAGCATGAAAATTTCTTGAGTCATAGCAGAGCAGGTATTGAAGTACAGAGAGTCACTCCTTTGGTGTAGAGCAGTGATTTTCAACCAGGGTGCCGTGAAAGGATCCTAGGTGTGCTGCAAAAATTTTAAATGAAATTATTTTCAAAAGATGTTCAAACTTCAGTGTTATGCATATATTCCAAAAAGAGTTTTGTGTTTTTGTTTTTTTGCAGTTTTTGTCCGGGGCTGGGTTTGAACCCACCACTTCCGGCATATGGGGCCAGCGCCCCATTCCTTTGAACCACAGGTGCTGCCCCTTTTTAACTCTTTTTTTTTTTTTTTTAATCAACATAATTTAATTTGCCATGGAAGTTTGACTACAGGTTCAAGTGTGCTGTGAGATAAAAAGGTTAAAAAACACTGGCCTAGAGGGATTGCAATTTTAAAGTTTGAAGTTCATTTCTCACACATGCAGCTGTTTGTGCCCTAACCTCTGTCTAGTGAACCAACACGCTCTGACGTGAGCTTCCGACAGCTACATGCGGACCTGCCCCGCTCATTCCTGGCCTGACGTGACCGCCTGACGTGAGCTTTCGACAGCTACATGCAGACCTGCCCTGCTCATTCCTGGCCTTCATTTATTCTCAAAAGGCCAGGCACAGTGGAAAGGACTAATAGAATCTGTTCTGATCCCTAAAAGCACCATCATTTTAAGGCCTAAAACATAAGAAAAAATATTCTGAGATGAGAGGGGACATGTTGTATCAACCCTACATCATTATCCTGATGGTCCGTGTTCTACAATATTGGAAGCATTAGGAGAATATTGGTACCAGGGAATTATTTCGTATTTATTCTGAATGTTTATTAAAAAAATATGATTTAGTTTCTAAATGTATAAATGATAATATCTGTGTTATAGTCAACTCATTCCCCATTACAGTGTAGACTCCTATAGGCTACAATAGCATCTAAACAACTTGTGAGATAAATTTTTGGCAGAAAAACATTGGTGAATACTTACTCTTGATTTAACAAATCATTTCTACATAGAAACAATGAGTACTTGAAATTTAAAACTGGTAGCATGATACATGTAATAAATATCATTCAATACATACATTCATTCATTCAGAAAAGATTCTTTGGGACTGGAACGCATTCATGACACTGCACTAAAGTGTTTTGAGGTCGTATGAAGAATTCTACTGTAAAATAAGTATTTCTGATGACATACAAATCACTCACATAAATTATCCACGTTCTTATTTGAGATTAGAAAACTTCTAAAGCCTCTCTAAAAATAAAATTAGCAAATAGTAATGGAATATTCAAAGTTTATTCTCTAAAATATGCCTTTGGTGTATGTTCTCGAATGGCTTAGACAAAAAAGTTTAATGTGTAAAAACGTTATTTTATAAAATTTTTTGTCTAGATATCCTGGCTATTTTCCATGCTATTTAACAGAAAAGACGTCTATGCACAGAGGAAGATGTGGTCCAGACCACTAAAAATCTATAATGACCCATTAAGTCAATGCAGATAATCATGGTCAATGTTGGCTGGTAGGCATGAGTGTTGAGAGGTGACAGGATCCCAGCAATCACCTCCTCAAAGTCTCTCCTTATAGAAATGAAGTCATGTGGCTGTAGAACAAAGATAGGAAGAGACCTATGGCATCTCTGGGGTAAAAGGAAAATTTAGGTCCCTGTCAACAAAACTTCAAAAATACTTTTATTCCTCACTCTCCTCACAATAAATTTTTATTGTAATACATGTTTTTGTTAAAGTTCCGATGTTGTTATCCCAACTCCACGTGTCCTCAACTTCACAGGCCAAGCACCAAGATAGAATGCTTTTCAGTATTATGCGTAAAGTAAAGCACAAAGCGTATTATCATATTATTCACAAATGTCCTCCCATTTAGATAAGCAGCTATTCATACTGTGACATACAGAGAGGGTTTGAAAATTAATATCCCAGAGCTATTTCAAAGATGGTCACAGGGGTCTGTATCATTTCCCTGGTCCTCAGCCAACCCAGGATTCTCTCAGTGGTAAATGTTAAGAAACTTAGAATTTAGTATACAACTAGGAAAATATCAATATCCTAAAAAAATTAACTAAAACTTTCTTCATCTCAAATGTCCCAAATCTAAAGATTTCCTTTCTCCAATTAAGAAGGGCAGTGCCTGTGGCTCAGTGGGTAGAGCACTGGCCCTATATACCAAGGGTGGTGGGTTCAAACCCAGCCCTGGCCAAACTGCAACAACAAAAAATAGCTGGGTGTTGTGGTGGGCGCCTGTAGTCCCAGCTACTTGGGAGGCTGAGGCAAGAGAATCGCCTAAGCCCAAGAGCTGGAGGTTGCTGTGAGCTGTGACTCCATGGCATTCTATGGAGGGCAACAAAGTGAGACTCTGTTAAAAAAAAAAAAAAAAAGGAAGCAGAGTAAGGTATGCCTATTTGCTGAGCTACCCAGGAGCCTCCCAGGAGGCATCTAACACGTGTACAATTGCACATGCTGAGAGGTGTGAACTAGGGAGGAGGCTGGTGCCATGCCAATTTCTGAAGATCCCCCTTGGTCAGCAGAAAATGATGCCAGCTGAGGGCAATGATTTGAGTAAGTTGTGGCATCAGGCATGATGGCTATTATCAACTTAACTGGTATAGTTTAAAGAATGTAGTTCTCTTTAACAGTGAAATGTGGACATTGAGAAATCTATTCCAGCAGTATTTCTTACACCTGTTAGACACACAATCCTTCCAGAAGTGATCCCTAATTCTGTGGCCTACAGATGCAATCTGTTTTCCTTGCTGAAAGATAAAGGAACTATAACCTGAAAATTGCCATCTCCCCAACAACGCTCTGCCCTCTGGTTTCACAGAGGGCGCATTCTTAAAAGGGGGGTAATTATTCTAGAGGCTAACCGAAGAGAAATCGTTTTTGAGGGAGCAGCAAGCACAAGCACGGAAGAAGATATTGAATAAAAGGGGATGGCAGCAAGGTAAAAAGAAAGAAAATTATTCAAGCTCTACATTTGTTAGAAAACGCTGAGATTTCAGCTGCGTAAGCATAAATCAGACTTGACTCAAACCTGCAACCTTATTTTAGGTTTTACCTTTGGGCTAATTCAAAAAGACAGTTCTGACTTTGCTTTACCAGGTAGAATTCAATACAAAGAGTGTCGGGGTGAGGAGAAGACATGGGTTTCTGTCCCGGTCCCTGCACATTTCCCCCTCACTGTGCCTTTTTAGAACCTGAACTTTAGACACTCCATTAATGTATTGGGAAGTTTCTGTATTTATTATTTTTAACCTATAAAATGGAGGCAATAATAACTTATTTTTAAAAATCAGGAGTGATTTTATTAAGTAGGAAGAGAAATTCACTCAAATTAGCTCAGGCGGGAGGTGGTGATTATCAGAATTAGATAAGAACGTCTCAGACACTCAAGTACACCGACGACTGCAGCCCACTGGAAGCAGAGCTCTGAAAGAAGCTGAGAAGGAAATACTTTACCCTCCCTCTCAATTTGGGTCCCCAAGGTCTGTGTCTTCACATTGTCACTGGCCACTGCTTCTTCGTCTTGTTTACACACAGCCCGTCTGGTTTCTCCGCTGGCCCTCTCCATCCCCAAATCTCTGTCACATGACTGTTAAGCCAGAGAGATTCTAATAGCATAACTCCAGGTCAGTTATATGTTTTGTGGGTGAACATTAGTGAAGGTAGGATTATAGAGTTAGAGTGATAACATAATGAAATGATTGTACGAAAATTTAGTGATTAGGGTCCCAGGTAGGCAGCGGAATGGGAGAGGACAGACTATATTGGGGGCTCCATGAGACAGCTTGGAAGGGACATCAAAGTACTTCAGGGGAAAGGCCTGCAAAGGCCTGAAGTCAGGGAGGGCTTCAGAAAAAAGGTCCATACGGCCTGGCTGAAGCCAGAAAGGATCCCAGGAAAAAGGTCCGTAAGGGCCTGGCTGGGGCTTAAAAGATTTATTTATTTATTTATTTATTATTAAATCATAGCTGTGTACAGTAATGCAATCATGGGGCACCATACGCTGGTTTTATAGACCGTTTGACACATTTTCATCACACTGGTTAACATAGCCTTCCTGGCATTTTCTTAGTTATTGTGTTAAGACATTTACATTCTACATTTTTAACAAGGACAGCAGCTGACTCATCAAGCAAGAAAGACTAGTTCTTGTGGGTGTGAGATAAGAGGATTCTACTTTCATGTGAAAGCCCTAAATTAGTTTCATAGTAGAACCCAGGTACAACCTAAGAATAGGGGAAAGGGGGAAAGGGAGAGGAGGGAGGGGGGAGGAGGGTGGAGGGAGGGGTACTGGTGGGATTACACCTGCGGGGCATCTTACCAGGGTATATGTGAAATTTAGTAAATGTGGATGTAAATGTCTTGGCACGGTAACTGGGAAAATGCCAGGAAGACTATGTTAACTATTGTGATGAAAATGTGTCAAATGGTCTGTGAAGCTAGTGTATGATGCCCCATGATCATATCAATGTATGCAGCTATGATTTAATAAAAAAGAAAAAAAAAAAAAAAAAAAGAGGATTCCACTTTTCCCCTCGAGGCTCCTGAGATGAGTAGGGTGTGACCTAATCTGCCCAGCAGTAACACAGAGGATTAACCCGGTGGCCTCTAGCCTCCGAAGTCCACATTCCCTTTTCCTTTGTTTTCTGTAATCCCGTTAGTGATTGATAAATATCTTAAAAGGTAAAAGTACCCAAAATAGCTAACAGATAATCTGGTGGGTAAAGGAGAATTAGGGCATGAGAAACTGCAGGGACGGCATACGCTGTTGTTGTTGCAAACACCCATTTGCTGATCAAGAGAAGTAGTAACAAGGGAGTGCATCGAGAGTCGGGGTGGTTGCCCTCTCGACCCCCTGTGCCCACTCTATCAACTCTGCTCTATTTCGACTGTTTTCGTTTTCCTCATTCCCTGGTCACCGCCCAGCACTGGGGACACTCCTGGGTTGTGGGGGGGCAGGCTCCCTATGGTGTTCCCGCTAATTATCTGGGGCTACGGAGGGAGAAGAGGACCCTGTGGTAGGGAGGCTGCCTCTCTGGCAGGAGGAAAGGATGATTTCTCCAAAAGGAACTTGAAGTAAAAGGTTGAAAGTTTGGCAGAAGAGTCCACTGGAACCTCTTATTTGCCATTCTTTTGTAACAAGGTTGTCATATGAAGATTGAGGAACACTTAGTCATGAAAGCATTTTATAATTTGTAACATGCTATATGTGTATAAATATAAGGTAGTGAGGATCCTTTATACAGCACTCTGTATATAAGGTTTAATACTTGTGCTGACCTTGGAAAGAGTAACGCAGCTAATTGCTACTGACTCAGAATTGCACAATCCTGGGATACCTTCAGGGTGTTAAGAATGTGGAGATAAATCAGAATACAGATTTCAGGAATGAGGCATTGTCACAAAGCAGCAAACTAAAGGCAGTGAGCTCTAAAAGACACTGTAAAACTACACATTTTCCATTTAAATGTCACATGTGTCATTTACTGGTCCCTGACATCAAGGTTGTAGCAGAGTGTTTTTCAACCTTTTTTATCTCACGGCACACTTGATCCTATAGTTAAACTTCCACAGCACACTTAAATTATGTTGATTAAAAAAAAGAGAGAGAGAGTTAAAAAAAAGAATGTACTTACTGTGCACTGAACTTCTTTTGAAAATAATTTAATTAATCATCTTTAACATTTTTCGCAGTGCGCCTGAGAACCTCTCCTGGCAACCCAGGGTGCCGCAGCACTCTGGTTTAAAATCACTGTGGTAGCAGATGATTTGGATTTCTAGAACCCAAAAGCTAAACTTAATTGTATAAATGTCTGACAATCTGTCATCTGAATGCGTATTTGCATTTATACTCTGCTTTTCTATGTATTGATATACTTTCTCTCTCAAAAATGTGTTTGAGGATCATTTAAGTAAACAATAAAACTTGAAGCCAATGTTTATCAACATAATGCTCAACCGAATTCAGTTCTTTCTGCGTTTGCATAATTAGTAGGTTACTTTCTTATATTTTTCTATACTAGTATATGATCTTCTCACTTTCAGAAGCATCTAGAGTGCATGTATCCAATGACTCTGGCCACTTGGGAATTCAGAAAATATATCTCCAGTGCTCTCAGCTTCTCTTGCCTGCCTCTCTTTATTCTTTTCCTGTTCAGAATTCTCTACTGCCTTTATCTATCTTTCCGATATATAATATCATTCTATTAAAAAATGTGTTCTCTGTCAATCCAGATTATTAGCCACATATATCTCAGCATGAATTTCACCCTATGTGGCTCCTTTCTCAAAGGCATTTGCATATGAACTTTCTAGTGTAATAAAATACTATTTGGTTCATTAAAATGACTACATGTGACTCCTTTTATATATTACCTTTTTTTTGGGGGGGGGGGAGGATATAACCCTTTTCTCTGATGCTAGCTCAGTTGACCCACACTGATGAAATCGAGGAGGGTTAAGGCTGACCCTTTACATGTGTGCCTATCTACATATGCAAAGTCAGAACGCCAAGAGGAAGGATAGAAATATAGCTAGTTTCCCTCATGGTTAAAACATTTAGGGAGATAAGTGGGGGCATAGAGAGAATAGGATACATGCTTTTATGCACAGGGTACCACTGAAAAGTAAAGTGGCCTTTGGGAACCAAAACGTAAGTAACTGTTGCTGCCTTTATAACAAATGTTAATTAAAGGAGCCATAATAAAGCCCAAACCTGTAACTACCTGACATACAACACCTGTTACCCCATATGACGATTTCACCCAAAAGCACAACAACATTTACCAATCATCAGAGAGGAAAAGCACAAGCCAAACACTGAAGCACTGTAACTTTTGCTTTATAGATTTTTGCCTTTGAAATATCTGCTTTGGAAATATGTTTTATCTACCACCTATATAGATATTGATATACATCCTATATCAAAAATAACTATAACTACAGAGAAAATTATTATTAAAAAAGTAAAGGCATCCCTCAGTTCCCAATCTGTGTTAAAAAGAAGTTAACATTTCAGAAGTTTAATTTCAGATATCTCGCTCTACGTATATGAACAGATGGACAAGTACCTCTCGATGATATAAAGTAGTATCTTGTAGTACTCAAAAACAAAAAGTAACTTTACTGGAACTTTTAAAGTGGCATCTTGTACTATTTTAAAATGAAAAAGTAACTCTACTAGAGCTGAGAACAAAAAATATTATTTCTTCATAAGATATATTAATTCCTAGAAAAACATTAAAGAGGTAATAAATTTGCATCTAATGTTTCAGCATCTAGTGGCCTCCTGTTTTAAAAATCCCCGATAATTATTGTTGCAGCTGTAATATTTCTACTCTGTTCTGCAATTTCAGCTTCTCACTGGCTCAGTCAGTGTCTTATATTAAAATGGATTCCTTGCTCAGCACCAGTCATCTGGCCACGATTTCTTCAATTTCTTCGCAGTTTACTTTCAACAATCACGTTGTTGGCTACATTGTGCCACTTGCACACCTAAAGTGCCCGAATTCACTAGACAAGTCATATTCCTCAGTCATATTTTCTCCCGAAACTTTCTAAAATACCATTGACTGACCCTCCTCCCACTCCGTCCATTGCTGTAGGTCTCTCAGGATCAGGACACTTATTTCAGAGAACAATACACCTTCGCGGCATCTAGGAATAAGTGGTATCGCTTTTCTGTTATATTCTGTTCCATGTCTCCTTGTCCTTGGAACGTCTGTCACATAATAATTGTTTGGGCTTGGGAAGTCCTTGTTTCACATTCTGCCTAGTTATATTCATTTTGTTGTTGATGTTTCCAATGACTTTTATGGAAAATAAATAAATTAAAAATTCCCTTACATTGACATCTTTAAGTGGAATTTTTGATGCCTTATTATAACTCACCATCACTCTCATTCCCACATTCCAGTGAACACATCAGATTATGAAAAGATGAGCTACTAAATCAGCTATATTTGGCTTCTTATGCCCCTTTGGCTTTGCTTGTGTGTCTCTGTCTTTCTTTCATTAGGTTTTTTTTTTTTTTTGCAGTTTTTGGCCAGGGCTGGGTTTGAACCCATCACCTCCAGCATATGGGGCTGGCGCCCTACCCCTTTGAGCCACAGGTGCCACCCTCTTTCATTAGGTCTTTTTACTGATTAAGACCTCTTCACACTTCTGTGAATTTCTCATATTATTCTAGCTTTTTCTTACCTATCTTCTCCCTTTTAGGCTTTCTAAATCCCTCAGATACCTTTCTTTCCTGATACAAAAACTTCTTTTTCCCCTTTTTCCTCTTTCAGGATTTCTTCTGCTCTCTCTCTTCTCACCTTTGTTTTTGGTCCTTCCATACTACCTCCCTTCCTTTACAGCACCGGTTCTCAACCTTCCTAATGCTGCAGCCCTTTAATATAGTCTGCTGTATTAATTTAACATAGAACTATTGTTCTACCGTTATTCCCTTTTATTTTTTATTTCTTGATTTGGCTGTGGTTTGAGATTATTTTCTGATCTAATTTTTCCTGTTTTTCCCCAGCTTCACTAAAGTATAATTGACAACTAAAATTTTTTGGTATATGTGCACATCGCAAAATAATTAGCTCAAGATAGCACAGCCATCACATTATATAGCTATTTGTTTGCAGTGAGAAGATATAAGATCGGCTCTTTCAATAATTTTTCAGTATATAATACATTATTATTAGCCACAGTCATCATGGTGTATAATAGATCTCCAGGACTTACTCATCTTGTCTATCTGATATATTGTAACTTTGGACCAACAAACCTCTCCTCATTTCTTCCCCCTCCCAATCCCAGCCCCTGGCAACCATCATTTCTGTTTTTACTGAATAAAATCATGGTCCTTATCGGTTGATTCAGAACTAAGAAAAGGTTGTGTTCTTTTTTCCCTTTTTAAGTTGCCATCCATTGATGTTTTCATGAGTGTCCCTTTGAAGAAAAGAGGTTTATGTTTCTGTCCCTAATTGTGTTCTTTTACTCCCTTGCTGTCAACTTTGAAATTTCCATTTACTGTTGAACACAATGACTTTAAAATGTCACACTCAAAGTGTAGCTGCACATATCTATTATTACCCGTTTTTATAGCAAAGCTAAATTTCAGGCTGGGCACAGTGGCTCATGCCTGTAATCCCAGCACCCTGGGAGGCTGAGGTGGGTGGATCGCCCGAGCTCAGGAAATGGAGACCAGCCAGAACAAGAGCAAGACCCCGTCTCTAAAAATAGTGAGGCATTGTGGTGGTGCTTGCAGTCCCAGCTACTTGGGAGGCTGAGGGAAGAGGATCACTTAAGCCCAACAGTTTGAGGTTGCTGTGAGCTGTGATGCTACAGCACTCTACACAGTGAGACTCTGTCTCCACAAAAAAAAAAAAAAAAAAAAAAAGCTAAATTTCAAGCACTTGAGAAAAAATTGCAAAGGGGCATAATCTTTCATTGTGCATTTTCAACAGGAACTAAGTACATAAAGTAATAAAAAGGACAAAATGTACAGTAAATACCAAGTGCTTTTTAATACACTGCATACATATTAAGCCTTTTTATTTACTCCTTTCTAAATGATTTTTTAAGTAACTAGAATTCTCTTAACTCAGAATGTTTATGCCATTTTAAATGTATTACCATAGGCAACTCCAAAATTTCTTTCACTTTGACTTATGATGTCTCACTTTTGTCCTAAATTTTTCTATATTATTTCCCAATAGAAACTACGTGAGAGGTTTGTAGTATCTGGCGATCTCTCAGTAGAAGTGCCGAGAATAGTTGTGGGTGCTTGCTAACATCTGTTGTGTGATAGTACATATTTTTAAAGTCTACTTATAAATATTCCATTTTCTCACCTAACGCATTTATTCACAAAGAAATAAAAATTTCTCTTACCCCCTCGCTTGTTTAATTTGGCATAGCCAGGAGAGTAGCTGCCGGACATGGAGGACGAACTGCTGAAAGCCACGTGGGGGAGTCCAGAGACCAGGGGCTCATCACACTTTTCTGAAAAGAAAAGAGAGATTCAATAAACATCTTTAAAGAATGATTGACACATGTCGATTAAAATAATTATTGAATATAAGACATGCCAGGTACGGTGGCTTAACCATGTAATCTTAGATCTCTGGGAGTCTGAGGAGGGAGGATCCCTTGAGCTCAAGACCTTGAGACCAGCCTGAGCAAGAAAGCAAGATCCTTTCTCTTTTAAAAACGGAATAATTAAAAATGTTTTGTGACGGGCGCCTGTAGTTGCAACTACTTGGAGGCTGAGGCAGGAGGATCACTTGAACCCAGATGTTTCAGGTTGCTGTGGGCTAGGGTGGCACCATGGCACCTTAGCCTAGTTGACAGAGTAATACTCTTTCAAAAATCAACAAATAAATAACCCCCTAATCTTCTTCAAACAACATTTAGCAAATGATCCCAATTTAGGCAACTGTATTTTGTAATTATGGTCAATGATAGGAGCTGTCTAAACCACCTGCTGATTTTCTAGAGTGTAACTACAGCAAGGGGTATTGTTCCAAAGGACCTCAGCTCAGACCTGCTGTCTGAGAATCAGGAGTGAGACTGAGGTTGTTTACAGAGCAAGCTTTGGTATCCAACGTCTCCTGAAGATGTTCAAGTACCTGTATGTTATAGGGAAAGAGGATTAGAAATACTGAGATGGGAGGAGGGAAGATGAGAAGATTACCAAAGTTAAAACACTAAAAAAAACGGGGGTTCTTAACCTACATGTATAAAATTATAGTTTTGGGAAAGGTGTGAGTTCTAGAGATCTGGTGTTCAGTATTGTATCTGGAAATAATAATAACATGCTGTACACTTAAAAATCTGACAAGAGGGTAAATCTCATATTAAGAGTCCTTACTACAGTAAAATAAAGAAAAAAGAAAAAAGAAATAGGTGTCAGTAAGATAGAACACAGAGTAATCACCAACTTGAAAAGAAACATCATCTGAAAAATTATTCCATTGCCATCATGATCAATCTATTGGCTGCCATGGACTCAGGCAATACCTCCATGCTCTGTGGCATGCCGACTGCACTGGCTTTCATAATGTCAGTAACATTTCCCCTTCTGGCTGTCTGTTTTGATTGCTTTGAGGGATCTTTCTCATTTGCCAAGTGTCCAATGTCCCTAATGTTAAAGTTCCACTCCTGTATTCCCTCTCTGGGAAATGGCATCAAAGGCTGTGTCTCCTCAAACTGGAATATTCCATATCCTACCACCCAGTTCACCTCCTGAGTTTCTGTGATGACTGTTATAAAAGACTGGATAGTCTTGCAGAGTCTTCCCTGCCTCCTCCACGGCCCTTCTGCCCACAGCAGCCAAGAAGATACTTCTAAAAATGCAAATAAGAAATGTGGCTGCTCTACTGAACATGTCCTCTGACTTACGCTCTCAACTTGGAACAGTGTTCAACACCCTCCAGCTGCCTACACAGGTTATCACCCCGTGTCCTGTCCATTTCCGGCCTTCTTCTTTTAAGGGAGAGCCTGCTCCTGTCATGCACCTTTGCAAGGGCCCCTCCTCTCAACTCCCAGGACTGTGCCCCACACCGTCTTCACCACCACACACAGGCTGTGCTGGTCCACCCGGCTAACAAAAGATTCCTACTGCCGTGGGTCTCCGCCCCACAGCTTGCCTTACTCTCCTACTTGGCACCACCTGACCTACTATGTTTTACTTATTTAATTCTTTGTGCCTCTTCCCCTCATTAGACTGTAAGCTTTGTGGGAATAAAGTTCATTGCAGTTTGCTTACTGCTCACCCTCCAGTGATCCGAATGATGCCTGGCACTTGACACAGCTCTAAAAACTTTTGTAGAATGAATGAAAGAACTAAACAACAACAGCAAAAGAATCAACTGCACAAACTTCAAAGGTGACGGAAGCACAGCACCCAGTTACAACATGATTCTTCAGCTTCCTCATCTATAAAATGGCAATATTTGCTATCTCAAAGGTTTACTATAACAACAACTTTTAGAGAGCTGTTCTTAAATGCCCCCTCGATGTTTACATATTCTCAGAACTTTGTTGAATACAACAAAAAATGTTGCTCTATATTTTCTAGAATGATTTCGCTCTCAAAAACATATAAAGAGAAAAAAATCTTTAGCAATAGAGGCAATAAACTAGTTTACTTGAAAATTCACTTAAGTGGAGTTAAGTCCTCAGTGACACTGGAGCAAGAAATTATTATTTATTATCTTATGGCCCAAGTGTGTACCCATCGGAAGTAAAAATGAACAAATCCATCTTCATATAATGTTGTTGGGCTTCTTTTTTTTTTTTTCTTAGTTATGTTGCAAGCACCTTTGGGAAATATGGCATGTATGTAGGAATATATTTCCCAGAAATTTTAAATATCAAAGAAGGAAAAGAAAAACATAAAATTTGTTTTAAAGGTATGGGTACCCAAAGCTATATTCTGAAGTGAAGGATTTCATGTTAATTGATAAAATGTGCTTTTTCATTTAGCTCCGAGTAAGCACACATATACATCCTTAATTTTCTTGTTTTCTGATTCTCTTGAGTTTAATTTTTGACATAAATTCTCCCTTTAACTGGAGTAAGCCTTACTTCTAGTGCTCCCGTTATACTAATAATGTGCTAATAGCCATTCCTTTTCATTCCACTCTTTAAAATATGCACCAAATGCCTGCAGTGCAGCAGGCGACCTGGATAATGTCCAGCCCCTGGAGAGCTTATGTTTGAATGAGGAGCAACACACCAATAATAAAAATGCGATCGATAAAATTATTGATCATCTACAGCATGATGATCAATACCACTTAGCAACCTTAATTATGAGACAGGAGGCAGGGAGTGTCGGGGTTGAATGGAAGTGGGGAGAGCTGGCCTAATGCTTTAGTAGTGAGAAAATGGCGGGGGGGGGGGAAGGGGAGCCATGCTAGAAACGGACAGAATCATCCTAGGACAGACTTTCCAGTCCAAACATACCGAGCTGGGACGTCTCATGATAATGAATGTCACATTCCATAAAAATATATATCCAACACACTGATATTGCTGCAGTGAAAGTAGTTAAAATGAAGTTGGAAATAACTAATCAAATGACCCATTAGCTAACTTTCATTTAGAATACAAACAGCATTTGTAAAACCTTAAGTATAAAACCTTCATAAATTTAAAATAATTGATTTCTTTAACAAATGGAGTTTAATACCAAACTTTACATTTTTACTAGTTGCACAAATCAATGGAAAATAAATTTTAATATTTGAAAAATTAATTTTTGAAAATGCTATAATTATTTAGAACGACAATAATTAGAATGGAGCTAGGATTGTTTATTATTTTAAAAGGTGACTGTGTGCTTAGTTATGGGACACAACTCCTAAAGGGATTCTACCTGACAAATTCAAATAATGTGACCTCACATTAACCTGAAATAATAAAAAATAATAATAATAAAATAAAAAGGTGATTATAAATGATCAGAATATAAGCATTGGTAATATCAAATTCTTCCAAGTTGAAACATAATCTATAATCATATATTTAAATATAAAAACTGCTACAATTATTATATTTTATCTTGAAGGACATTAATCACGAATATTTATTGAGATCCTACTTTATGTATTTTATTGCTCTTGCCTTTATAGACAGTAACTATAAATACATATGACCCATTCTCCCATGATTGGCAATAATAGATGGACTTACAAAAAGTAATTATAATATGTACTTGGAACAAGAATTAAAAAATATTTAGAATTTGATGATAAACATAATTTAATACTTACAGTAACAAAGAAATTTAAAATACAGGGCTGTTGTTCAAATGAGTTGGTTATTAGACTTGGCCCCACTATAAATGTGTGACCTTGAATATGTCCAATTAACTCCTTTCCTACAAATGATGCATATATAATATGTGGAAAGTTAACCAAGTTAGTTAACTTGAAAGTTTCTCTCAAACTCTGGAAACTTTAAGAAGTGTCAAGCCCAGAAGTTAGCAAACTATGGCCTGCAGACCAACCCAGCTTGGTTTTTGCAACTAAAGAATTACTGGAGCACAGTGACACTCGTGCATATGCGTATCAGCTGTGACTGCTTCCTGCAGTGGCAGAACATTGCAACAGAGACCAGATGGCCTGTAAAACTGGAATATTTACTATCTGACCTTTTGTAAAAAAAGTTTTCCAGCAGCTAGTTGAGTATGACAAATACTCCAAACATTCAGGAATAGGAATGATGCATGATCACTGACGGTGTCAAACCTCTACATAATGAATACAACCTCAAGAAAAAAGAGGCTATGGACAGATAGAAAAAGGATTAGAAACTTTCTAGAAGGGGGAACAGTGTATGCTACATCATAGAAAACACTATGGCTATAAAATCACAGGGACAGGAGCAACAGGGCTCCATGCACACATCACCATACTGACCATTAGGATGAACTATCCATTTTTATTTCCAACTGTAATAATGGTTACTACCCATGACGCATTCTAAAGAGTCAGCTTGCTTGTTGTGCTTCAACATGTATCTCAATATTCTGCACACATCAAAGACTAGGGCGTCAGGAAAATCCCTGGAGAGAGTTATAACTTTTATACAGTATTACAGGAGGGAGAGAGAGAGAGAGGGAGGGGCAGAGAGACCGAGAGAAAGAGAGACACACACACAAACATATAAAAAACAACCTAGCATTGTATTTTTCCACACTGGGATGTCTTCCAAACTACAGCCACACACGACTACGGCAAATATTTGGTCTCTAACGTACTTCCCTTTCAGAGAATCTTGGATGAAATCTAGAGGAACAGATGGGCCTTAAGTCTTATTTTCACACAGTTTCAGTCAATCAGGAAGGCAGACTAGCTGTAAGAATTCTGCACTAACTCAAGCTGGAGCAGAGGAAATTATTGGCAAATACAGATAATATGGTCATTGCCCTTTCCCTAAAAGAGATTGTTGAGAGGCTTGGCCGTTGCCATGGACATGGATAAGAGTTTGCAGAGTTGAAAGACTTCAGAACATGTGTAACTGACATCAGATTTTGGCCTTCAAATGTGTCTCTGATTAAAACTAATGTTGGACAATTTTCACGAAAAGATATATTTTAAAAATATAGGACTTATGGGTGATATGGTTTATGTCACCCATCTGGTAACATTAGCCTAATATGGAAAAACAACTGAAAACAACAAAGGAATAAGAATGGAACAGGGCTATGTGGACAGAAATTCTAGCAATATCCCCATTTGAATTTTAGAGAAAAAGCCACGTGGAAGGTCCATTCATTCAGTGCCAGGGACACGGTCATTGAAGCACTGACTCCGGTACACGTTCTAGTCCTGCCTTTTGAAGCTGCAACTACTTTACCCTGGCCAGTGTCTTTCTCTGTCTCAGGTTTTAGGACTTTTCCTCTTCATAGTCAGGAGAAGTTAAGAGGCCTCAGCCAGACCTCCCATAAACTCAGGTTCTGCTTCCAATCCCTAGACCCTTACTTGGCTTCTTATGACCAATACTATCTTGAATTTCTAGGTGAACAGTTGTGCTAATTCTCTTCTCTGGATCCCCAACACTTACGGCATCTCTTCCAACAGGTATTCTGTCCTCCTCCATGTTCCTTTCAGGCCAGGTGTCTGATCTCAGTGTTCAGACTATGCCTGTGCACCTCACTGCAGGCCCTGAATGCCCCCTGTGCTGTCTGCTCCCCCATGCTGTCTGCTAGAGGGGAAAGGAGGAGAGAAGGGGGAAAGGAGAGAGGGAAAGGAAAGCGGAGGGGAGAAGGGAAAAGGGGCAGGGAAGGAGGGGAGAAGGGAAAAGGGGCCGGGGGGAGGGGAGAGGGGAAAAGGGGCAGGGGGGAGGGGAGAAGGGGACAGGGGCCGGGGGGCGGGGCGCAGGGAAGGGGGGGAGGGG
>CAUYPK010063649.1:0-30951 GCA_963574355.1 Loris lydekkerianus | reverse complement strand
GAGTCTCTTCCAAAAAGATTCCATAACTCCACTTCTAGAAAGAAAAGTAACTACTAATTTGTTTTGTGACAGTGTCACTCCTAGGGTAGAGTGCTATAGTGTCAGCCTAGCTCACAGCAACCTCGAATTCCTGAGTTTAAGTAATCTCCCTGCTTCAGCCTCCCAAGTAGCTGAGACTACAGGCTCCAGCCACAATGCCCAGTATTATTTTTCTATTTTTAGTAGAGACAGGTTCTCATTCTTGCTCAGACTAGTCTCGAACTCCTGAGTTCAAGGAATCCTCCCACCTCAGCTACCTAAGAGTGCTAGGATTACAGAAGTGAGCCACCCACCATGTCCAGCCAATTTTTAAAAAATTAATAATTTGGAAAATAATTGTTTTGCCTCATTGGGTAGGTAAGCACACATTTTTTGAATATCTACAATGTGCCAGGCTTGTGCTAAATGATTTTCATGTGCTCCTTTAGCTGAATTACAAATTAAGTATATAAGACCCCTTGAAACTTAGTATTGGCCAAATGTTATGTTCGCACTGAGGATTTTCCTGAGCGCCTATTGCATTTGAAATATCTTCAGCCCTTTAAACCAGCACCCGCTCATCCTTTTCCACACTTGGTATTTCTTTGAATAGTTTATTAGCTTTGAATTGATGATAATACTTTTGTCCCAATTTTGTTTCTTCTCTGTTCCTACTCTAGAATATATACTTCCTGAACGAAGAGGTTTTATCTGTTCTGCTTGCTGTTCAGGACAGTGTCTGGCTTATATAGATGCTTAATGAATAGCTTTTGAACAAAGAAATGAATAATCTTCACTATAACAATCCAAAGGAGCTTTTTATACCTATTTTGCAAATGTGAAATCTGACGTTTTAGGAAAATGGAGAAAGGTAGCAGGAGGCAGAATCTCGTGGCATGATAGTGAAAGAGTTAGGGAGTTTGGAAAGTGCACCATTGAGTACACAGTAGAGTCTAATAATCACTCACATGCACGCTGGAGCCAGTTTTCTTCCGTTCAGTGCCCAGCTCTGCTGTTTGACCTTGGACAAAGTACTTAACCTCTCTGTATTACCACTCCCTATCTGACACTGAGAAATGATAATAACAGAACAATTGCACCATAGGGTGTCAATGAGGATTAAACGAATTAACACAAACACAGTACTTGGAGCAGTGGAGCAAGTGCCATTATAAATGTTACATATTATTATATTTCCTTTTTTCCTTAACTTGGAACTCACGTGCACCTGGCTACCATCCTCTGCTTCTGCCACAGTCTAGGTGTTTTGTGTTTTTCAAATGTGTCCAAATCTTGACAATATATTTGTTTACACATATATTTAGCTAATATGTGTGGGTGTGTATGAAATTACCCATTATGCAAATGGCTTTGGTTTAGTAAGCAGAATATGCCAGGATATGGTTCATGGGAAATTGTTTTGTGTAATTTGGAAAACAGAAGAATAATAAAAGAATCCTCCAGAGAGACAATCTGATGAAGGTGTAACCAATACATTTGCAGATTTTTGTTTTTAAATAATAACCAGCTGCTAATGGCCCAGAGCAGAACATTGATTTATCTGCAGCAAGGTGGGCTGCCTTCCTCCACTACATCACCAGCTGTCGTTTGGGGTATTAAGCTGCTTTTATTCAATCCAAGATCTGTCAATCTGGCTTTCAAGGAGGAAGCTTCGAAATAGTGAGAGGCTTTGTCATTGTCATGGATGGGTGCTGGAAGATATTTTTGTGCTCTTTATGATTTGCTGAGCTAGAATCTTGCCTGTTACTCATTGTGCAGTCAGACGCCTTGCAGACTGGTGGGGCCCTGAAAGTCTTTCAGAGAGAGGGTCTCGGAGTTGGCCCTTCCCAGGTGCCCTCTGGTGCCTCAGGCAGAAATGGCCTTTGATCTCTGAAAATCGCCCTCCAGTCTGGGCCTCTCCAGGCTGGGTGAGAATAGCATTATCCAGTGTAAGTAGATCTAGTGGAACAAATCCCCAAGGAAACTTCAAAAAACAAATTGCCTAGAAGGCAGTATCAAAATATGAATGTCTTCACACAATAACTAAGAAAATGCATGAAGGCCATGTTGACCAGTTTGATGAAGGCATTTCAAATTGTATGTAAATGTACAGCACATTGTACCCTATGATTGCAATAATGTACACAGCTATGATATAATAATAACAATGAAGAATTAAACAAAATATTTTTAGTTTACAAAAAAACTAAACTTGCTTGATGTCCAGATGTCAGTGGATATTCTTAGTTAAGCCCAAATGGAAAAATCTTTCATTCATTCATTCGTTTATTGAATTATGCCCTTGGCATTGTTTATCATGGGCCCACTACATGCTAGAAATTTTGCTAGCAGCAAAAGGAGTGAGGTGAGTATACAGCTATTAACAATGATGAACATACATCATTTTTTTTTTAATGAAAGCTGAGATTTCAAAGCAGATATCCTCAAAGAAGTCTCACATGTCTATTCAATAAACCCACATGAAGCATATACCAGCACACCCACCTTAACCCACATTTTGCCAGGAGCTGTGCTAGATATACGGAGTATATGCGTGTGATCCCCAAATCTTAATGAGAAGAGAGATTTATACCATAATAGACATAGTATACATATTTACAGCTATCTCCTAATGAGTCCATGGTTATTCCAAGGTCCCCCATCTCTCAGATGTTCAGCCCTAATCTCCAAGGCTGTATAGAGCATGGAAAAAAGGATTTTGGAGATGTAGTTAAGGTTACTAAACAGTTGACTTTGAGTTAGTCAAAAGAGCGATTATTCTGTTGGAGCCAAACTTACCATTTTAAAAGAAGAATTTGTTCATCTGGGAGCAATGGTCTAAGCCAGGCTTTCTGTTGCTGAGATGGAGAGAATGGTGCGGCCAGGGCCTAAGAGCAGTCTCAAGCTGCTCAAAGTGTTGCAGAGCTACCAGCCAGCAAGAAGAGAGGACCCTAATCCAGGAATGCAAGGAATTACATTCCTTCAACAGCCTAAATGAAATTTGGAACAGATTCTTTCCCAGAGTCACCTCAGAAGAATCCTGCCCCCTCGACACTTTGACATCAGCCTTGTGACTCCCTGAACAAATATTCAGGCTGAACCTGCCTTTACGTCTGACCTTCAGACTATAAATAGAGCTGTTTTAAGCTGCTAAATTTCTGATCATTTATTATGCAGCCAAAAAAAGTATGTATCATCCTTGGTTATTCTGCAGTTTTGTATTTAAAAGTTAAGATGTCTTAAAACTTGAATGGATGATGAAAGACCTATGCAGTTCTTTACCATTGGTAACAAAATTACCTCCTTATATTTGTACAACTCCATTCACAAAACATATGATTTTTTAATTTGATTTTCAGTTTTTGAGGAATCTGTATCTCCAGTTAAAGATGAAGAAACTAGTTTGGACTCACCCTGAGTTGGTGACACAGTAACAGTGGAATTTGAAATCCCACTCCCACTTGACATAGGCTCATCACAAAACTGGGAGGTTACTTCATGTGCAAGCTACTTTTCTATTTTGTTTTCTATTTGTTCTTTCTAACATCATCATCATTGTCTTCAGTGTTGAGGGCATTCTTCTCCTGCTTATGTACTAAATGCTCGTCAACTAAATAATGATAGTTAAAACGAGTTTTCTACAAAGTCAGAACATTTATGGAACACTCATGTTCTACCATGGAACTCTCCATTCAACAGGGCAAATGAAATTACAAATGTCCTCTTGGTGACTGGAACTGGGTAATGAAAATCCATGAAGAGTATGCTCTTCCAGTACTTGTAAAATGTGTATTATGAATAAATAACCAGACTTATTTTCCTGTGACTAACTTATAAAACAAGACAATCCAGCAATCTTTTATATCTCTCTGTATTTTTTTACTATTATTATTATTATTATTATTATTATTATTATTATTTGAGACAGTCTCATTATGTCACCCTGGGTAGAGTATTGTGGCGTCGCAGCTCACAGCAACCTCAAACCCTTGTGCTTAGGTGATTCTCTTGCCTCAGCCTCCCAAGTAGCTGGGACTACAGGCGCCCACCACAGCACACAGCTGTGTTTGTGTTGTTGTTGTCACTGTTTGCTTTGCAGGCCCTGGCCGAGTTTGAACCCACCAGCCCCAGTGCATGTGGCCAGCGTCCAAACCACTGAGCTATGAGCGCTGAGCCTCTATATTTTCTTTTAATTTGTATATTATATTATCTATTTTTCCCTATGAAAAAGTTGATTGAGGAACTATTTAATTTCCAGATAATTCTACAAAATGGTTTGAGCAATTTAATTTGCACTGGAGAAGTTAGAATCTGGCAGAGTGTAAGATAAATTTCCTGCTATGTCCTACCAGTTTCTTCCTACACCATTTGAACAAAGGTGAGCAGGACTTAGGACAGCCCACAAAACTGACATTTTCTCTTCCACACAAGTCTGTCTTGTCTCCTTTAGAATCAGTCCAACTGCCCAAGGAGCCCATCTGATTAAAAAGAAAGGCCAAGGCATTCTCCATACAGAACAGAACACCCACTTCCCTGAGACAGGCATCCTTGTTATGTTTTTCTCTTGTGCTCAATCTCTTTCTCTCTCTCTGTTTCATTTTTTAATGTTTTTCCTAGGGGCTTTGAAGAGTAGAAGGAAATAAAATCCAACAGTAAATTAAATGTGAAATTTGGCTTGGGCAGCTGTCCTGCCACCATCATTTAATCAGGCAATTTGGGATGGATGCTATCCCAACTTTCTGTTTCTGCTGCAATTTGCCCCTACACAAACTGTCGTAATGGAATGGGAAGGGGATTTTCTGGAGGTGATATCCCCACCCCCCAAGAACATCCTGTGTGTAGATGATGCTCTAAAGAGTAATAGAAGGGCCTGGAAGCCACATTTTGTGACCAGAGTCACCTCTGGAAGGCCTGCTTAGGAAGGGTTTAGGGCCTGCCATCTGTTGGGGCTTGTCTTAAAGCCAGTTTGTATGAAAGGACTATACATACATGATTTAAATTTTCAGATAATACTGGAATGTTTGCATTTAGATTGCGGCAATATGTTGGGTCAGTGAGGAGTAACTGGCCCTTCATACTCCCAGCTCTGCCATCACTCTGCACATCATTCTTCATAAGCCACTGTCTCCTTGTCTGTAAGTCTGAGGACACTCTTGGTGTGCGGTCCACCACAGCTGTTTTTTAGATCCAGTTGAAAAGGACCTGGGGCCAGTAACTTTTGTCTTATCTGGTTAATGAAAAAAGCAAAGCCCAGTCAACCAGAGACTCCTAGTTACAGAGGGAATCAATGATGGAAACAGAGAGAGAACTGGAGGGTTCTCAGCATTTAGTATGCATGTGATGAAAAAATTTAAAAACCCAAATCAAAAAGAAAAAAATCCATTATGCCTATTTCTCTTCTATCAAGAACAGATTAAAAAATAAATCAAAGTCCCATCTGGTCTTTGTCAACATTAGAGATCGTACATCGTGTCTTATCAAAGGCAGGTTTGCCATGGTGGTGGGGGTTGTATTTTTGCAACGTGCTTGGAAACCCAGAGCAGCTAAAAACAGAGCTTGGCATGGCCAGGCCCTCTCCCGCTGCCTGTGTTTGTGTTCTGCCTGCACTTGATGTTTTTAATTGATTTGTTTGACCAGAGGTCCCTGGAAAAAGAAAAGCAGGTAAAGGGACCTTCCTGGGCCTCTGGGACAGACACAGGGAAGGGCTCAAGGCTTTCAGCACAACAGGACAGTTTCTTGAGTGAGTTTGTGCTCAGAGCACACAGCAGTGGCCACGCTCTCCCTGCAATCTCCTGCATTCACATTCAAGGCTGTTGGCTAAATCTGTTTGTGAGCTATGCTGGCGCAGAAATCCAGTCCTAGAGCCTTCTTTCTGTCCTTCATTTGCTCCCCTGAGCCCTTGGTACAGACTGGTCAGCCAACAGGCACAGGCAGACTTGCTCCTAATCGCTTGACTTGTAGGCCAGATGAGGGAAAGGCAGAGAAAGCTGCCTACCTCTCCATCACTCCACTTGCCCCCACCCTGCCCTGACTAGTGTGCCCAGTGTCCCTCCCACACCACTCTAGTTACTCTGTGGATAAAACATTCACTGCTATGATTAAAAGGGAAAGACTCCCATCTCTTTCACACCCTTTAATAGTTGTCGCTTTGTGAATGCATATTGCTGCTCCTGAAAAATCATGCCAGCCACTTTCTAGAACTAGAAATAGTAAAAGCAGTTCTGAGGGAGAACGTCTCTGTTCAGGGAAGAGTCATTCAATGACGCCTTTGGTTCTATGAATTTAGAATGAGCAGGTATCCACGAGGAGTAGCAGTGACTGAGAAGGGTACCACCTTGGTCATGGTGTTAATCACTCAGATGACTGACGTGCAAAGCTGATCCCTGCAGAGGAAAAGGAGGACCAGTGTGCAAGGAGACTCCAAGGACAAAGGAAGCTGGGGAGATGGGCCAGCATTGGAGACCAGGGTGGTCCAGCCCAAATCTAGGGATAAGATCAAAAAGACTCCCAAATAGTAGCTTAGGTAGATGGCCCAGGCCCACAAAAGCTTCATCCAGGGACACTGGTTACACTTTGGAGACAAGCAGGTAAGCTTGTAGCCCAACATGGGAGTTCTCTGCACAGCCTTACAGTGACACAATATGGCAGCAAGAAGAAAAGACAGTTGACAGATTAAACATCAAGTGTTTTCTCTTCTTGCTATTTAGAACCAGAAGTAGGACCTCCTACCCCCAACTTTAGGTGAACTGGGCCTACTGATATGCTTCTGCAGAGATTTCTGGGGAGGCCTCAAGTCTTTGTCTTTTGCTAATAAGCTAAGTGAATATTCTAGTGATTATTTGGAAAAATGAAAGAGCTGTAACCATATTTGGAAGTCACATTGAAGCAGGAATATTTTATAGTTTCACCTCACATACTCTGAGCTTGACAGTGAATCTTATAGCTGAATTTTTAAGGGTTATTTAAGGAATAAAAAAAAAACCATCCTTCGCTATTTTTAATTGGAATCTCATCTGCTCTAGCCTCCAAATATTTTATTTATTGGGGAAAGTGTATTCTGAGATATTTCTGATCCTAAAGAGAATAGGTATGAAAATCTGAGTGAGCTACGTCTTTCAAGGACATTTTTGTGGGGATTGAATCCAAAAGCCTAGTTGCCATCTGAAGAATGTACAGACCATTGCTGCATTCCTGAAATTCCCCAAGAGACTTAAGCTGGAGACCCTAACCCAGAGAACACAGTTCCCATGGCACAGCCAAGACCCAGTCCTCTGAGAGGAAAATCGCTGTGGGGATTAAAGGGACCCTTATTAAGTTTGCATTAGTGAAAGTGACTTAACTTGAGGCTATATTTAAATCAGGCCATCACTGCTAAATGGATGTAATGGAATGTTCTTTGGTTCCTCTTTATGGCAGTGGTGGGCTGGGGGATGGGTACGGAAGCAGCAAGCAGAACATGCTCACTTCCTTGCAGGAGCTCTGAACTCTCCGTGTCTTCCTGTCGGAACTGAGACTGCAGTGGGCTTGACACCGTCTGGGAAATGTTTTCTCTGTGCTGTAATTATTGGTTCTTCAGGAGAAGGACAATGTACTTTTTTATTATGATTTTTGATTCCTAGTACTTAGTATTAAGTATTTATCAAATGAAGGAACGAAAGGATGAATATTGATTATCCAGCCTGGGTTTCAATCCAAGGTCCCCCATACTGACTCCAGTCCCTCCAATGCCGTTGCTCTGATAGTGAGTCTTACCTTTTTTATCTTGCTGAATTGTGATGATACAACTTGTATGTCAGTTTCGCCAGACTAGCCTGTGAGATCCTCAAGGAGAAGAGTCATTACATATCCAGGTCTTGTTCAGTTCAATAGCTTCATGTTTAGCAAATGGCCCTGTTTGTTACAGTGTATGGCAAGAACACAGACTCGGGGGCCAGGATGTCTGGGATTGCATTTTGATTTCTCTCTTTGCTAGCCGTGTGATCTCAGGCCAATTCTTTGTGCCTCAGAGTAAAATGAGACAACGTTGTCACCCAACCTCATAGAGTTGCATGGGAATTAAATGACAAATGCATTTAAAATGCTTGGGGCTGCGATAGGTGGTCAGCACATATTAACAATGACTCTTCATTATTATCATTGTCGATAATCTACATTCGTCAACATAACCACAAATGCTTTATCTTATGGAAACTTTTTTTTTATTAATCTATTAATAAAATAAAATCTAAAATGTTTTTTATTAATCTAAACAATATAGGGGCTATAATGTCATAATAACCTGAAGGACTGGTGCAAGGATCAAATGAGTCAAAATGAAACAAAAAGAGTCAAAAATGTCCTTTTGAAAATCAAACATATTGCACCTCTCTGGTACCATTATTTCTAATATTAACTGTAGCATGGGAAGAAATGACTTGCATATATTTTCACAGTGTGAATGAGTCATGGCTGGGCTGGAATATTCTTGATTCTTCTCTGAGTGCCCAAAGTGCTGCTTAGGTGTGAAGTCAGCTGTTAAGGCCCGTGAGATTACTGTGCTTTTTACAGTATTTACACTGAGGTGCATCCATGGGTCTTTCAGTAAAGCATGGTGTTTTTATCAGAGCTGTCCTGGTTTTGCTGTCCTCTGCCTCACCACCCTTCCCCAAACATCTGACAGCTCTCAGAGCTTTCCTGGTTTCTGAGATGCTAGATGTGAGTAGTCAATTCTTTCATTTGCAGACTGGATGCTCTATGCATAGATTCCATCAGGTCTATTGAGAATCCAGAAGATGCAGAGAAAAGCGTAGACCAGGAGTCAGAACACATGAAATAAAGACATCATACTTGCCATTAACAAATCAAGTTTCTGTAGATAAGCCCCATCAATTATTTGGGATTCCGTTTCTATATCTACAAAGCAAAAGCAGTTAGATTATTCCCAGGATCCCTGCCTGAGGAGTCATGAGTCCTTTGTTCTACTGTGCCCCTTGCAGCAGGACTTTGACTTTGGATGAGTCACAGCCTCTCTTTGAATCACAGTGTCCACATTTGCACAGAATTGTTTCCTCAGTCAATTTCTGTGCTCCTCCTATGTCAGCCACTGGTCCAGTTTGTGACAGTGCTCATGCACACACACACAGACGTGTGCAGACACTAGTGTCAATACTCATTGTGTGCAAAGATCTGTGGCTCAGCTCTTTGCATATGTTTTTTAATGTAACTTTTATAATGACTTTAAGAGGAAGGTAATTTTGTCTGAATTTTATAGGTGGGAGAGCTGTGATGACTAAGAGAGTATAACCACTTCACCAGTCAGTGACTCACCAGTAAATAGGTTTCAAATACCGCTGGTCTGATTCCACCTAACCATTGTGCTACATGGTCACTTGAAGATTTTCTTTATCTGCATCAGATAAAGTCACTTGAAGATTTTCTTTATCTGCATCATGTCTGCCCAATAGTAACCTCACTTTTTTTTTTTCTTTAAAGTGACACAACTTGTGGACATGTGGGGTGTACTGATTCATAGGGTGCCTAAGTTTTAACCTGAGATGCAACACGGGGAAGCTCCATCCAGAGCGAATTGGAAGATGACCCTGTCCGGTGGAGACGCCACTGAACCCAGCATCAGCCCAAAGAGTTCTGTCCTTTTCTTTGTTGACATTTTAAATGATAGAATGAATGACGGCATGATCTGGGAAAACTCAGTTACATGATTTTGGAAGGACCAGCCAAGAGACCACATCATAGAATGAAAATGGGAAACAATGTGACCTGCTGAGCACTTTATACGCATTACTGCATTTTAAATCCACGACTCTGAGGAGGGCATCCACTTTATGCATGAAGAGACCCAAACTTATGGAGGTGATGACACAGCCTGAGAGTTGCCTTTTTCTTTTAAAAAAAAAAATTGAAATAATTTTGTATTTATAGAAAACTTGCAAAGATACACAGCATCCTGACATTCTGGTAAAATCCTCATTTAACTTACAGACTTGTGATCATTTACTGAACTCTAACTTTTATCTGCATTTTACCATATTTTTCCATTAATGTTCTTATATTATTTTTTTAGGACTATGATAACAAAATACCACAGGTTGGGGGCATTAGAACAACAAATTTATTCTCTCGAAGATCTAGGGGCTAGAAGTCCAAAATCAATGTATCTGAGACACCTCCAAAGACTCTTGGGAAGAGTCCTGCACTTCTTCTGGCTGTTGGTGGCTACCGATGTTCCTTGGCTTACACGCCCATCCTTCTAACCAATGCTTCCATCTTCCCTTTGTGTTCTTCCCCGTGCTTCTCTGCATACAATTTCCCTCTTCTTAAAAGGACACCAGTCATATTAATTTTTACAGCCCACTTTAATCCAGTGTGATCTCAACGTAATTATATCTACAAAGACCTTACTTCAAAATAAGGCCACAGTGACAGGCTCTTAGTATATCGTGTGTGTGTGTATGTGTGTGTGTGTGTGTGTGTGTGTGTGTGTGAGGTCTCACTATTCAGCTTGGTATAATCCTCTCTATATTTCAGCAGCCACTCCGTGGTATCACATTGCAGTTAGTTCTTACCTCTTCTCATTCTCCTCTGCTTCACTATCATTTGTTGATCCTTCCTTGTTCTTCACGACCTTAACATTCTCAGAGAGTGCTGGCCAGATATCCTGAGGATGACTTGGTCTGTCTGATGCTTTTCTTATGCTGGGATTCTATGCTGAGTGGTCGGGATGAAACACTCCTGAGAAGCAGCTGTTGGCTTACTCTTTACTTTTCTCATTGGTGGCTTACATAGCCCTGGGCACATGGGTAGAGGCTTGGTAAACACCTGAGTAATTGAGTAACGCAGGCTTGCTGGCCTCCTGCCTCATCCCAACTACCCTCCCACAAACAAGGAACTGCTGCCTTCCTTGTATCACTTATAAGACAAACCTATCCCATTGCTAATGTTAATTTCCTTTCCTTGTGATCGGACAATATGTAAAGCAGTACTGTGAGCACAGAGGTGGACATGACTCCTGACCATTGGTCTTGACAACGGCTGGAGAGCAGAGCTCACCTGCAGGAATTTAGCTACATGAGAAGATTCCCCAAGGTGGACTGACAGAAGGAAAGACTAGAACTTGTTCTTCCTTTGCGGTAGGTAGGTTATGTAGGTTCAAACCCTTCACTGACTATTAATGATAATCAAACAAAGAAAGCCTTTTTATTAAACATATCTTAGCCTTCGATTAAATTTAGTAGTGAAGGGAGAGTCTATAAAAATAAGAGGATTAAAATTCTGGAATTCAAGCCTAGACATGTATTTGTTTGCCTTTTTGTTTATTTATATATGTACAAATATATGAATGTATTTACCCTGGGAGTGAGCAGGCTGATACATTATGGGCTAAATAGAAAGTGTACATCATTTGTAATTAGCAGGACTTCTTATAAGTCTGACGGCTCCTCAGTTATCAGTTAGCCCTAACACTTAAGCTCAGTTTCCCCAGTTTTGATATCACAGTGGAGCTTCTCCTGCAGTGCTATTTTTTCTGCTTGCCATTTCCTTCTCCTTCCTTGGTCTCTCTGCAGGGTATCACCTACCCTTACTGGATGCAACCTTTGTTCCAAATGACCTCAAGCCAAAAGATGAACACTTGTCACCTCAAGCCAAAGGGTGGACAAGACAGCCCTGTTTAATATATCTTCAGAATTTGAATCTCAAGGGAAGTGCTAATGGCAGAAGTAACAAGCAAATTCATTCTGGAGGAGACATTCTGAAGAGGCTTTCCATAGGTTCTTGCTACTCAGAACCTTGGAAAGACTTCAGTTTATCTTTTTCCCAAGCCAGGTCTTCACCCTTTTCTTGGATTCTATAAGTCTCCCCCTATTCTCCCCATAATTATTTTACTCTTCATGAAAGGCAGAGTTGGTCTATATTGCCTGTGGCCAAGAACCCTGGTGGGCAACTTTGTGCTTCCTCACAACCCTGCCTCACTCCAGGAGTTAGAAATAATTCCTTCCCCTCTTTTAATTTCCATGTTAATTTATCCGTTCCTGAGAGCACGTACAGCATTTCCCCTTACATTCTGTTATTTATTTTTATTTTTTTATTGTTAAATCATAGCTGTGAACATTAGTGCAATCAAGGGGTACAATGTGCTGATTTCATATACAATCTGAAGTATCCTCATCAAACTGTTCACTGTAGCCTTCATGGCATTCTCTTAGTTACTGTATGTAGGCATTTGTATTCTGCATGTACTAAATTTGGCCTGTACCCATTCTAAGATGCATCATAGATGTGGCCCCACCCATCACCCTCCCTCCACCAAAACCTCCCCCCTCCATTCCCCTTCTTTGGCCCTTTCCCCATAGTCTTTTTTTTTTTTTTTAATTTGTTTTGTATTTCTTTTTTTATTGTTAAATCATAGCTGTGTACTTTAACGCAATCACCTGTACCCATTCTAACATGCACCATAGATGTGGCCCCACCCATTACCCTCCCTCCACTGAAACTTGCCCCCTCCCTTCTCCTTCCTTGGCTCTTTCCCCATAGTCTTGTGGTATAGTTGGGTTATAGCCTTCATGTGAAAGCTATAATTTAGCTTCATAGTAGCGCTGAGTACATTGGATACTTTTTCTTCCATTCCTGAGATACTTTGCTAAGAAGAATATGTTCCAGCTCCATGCATATAAACATGAAAGAGGTAAAGTCTCCATCTTTCTTTAAGGTTGCATAGTATTCCATGGTATACATGTACCACAATTTGCTAGTCCATTCGTGGGTCGATGGGCACTTGGGCTTCTTCCATGACTTAGCAATTATGAATTGGCCTGCAATAAACATTCTGGTACAGATGTCTTTGTTATATTGAGATTTTTTATCTGTACAAAAATTAATTCTTTCATCTCATTTAATACTAGAAATTTGCTGTTACCCATATTATTCCAATTTTTTAGTATATGTGCTGCTGGATTGAGCCCTGGAATTTATTATTATAAAACACAAATTAATGCCCTCTATGGGCTCAATGAAGAAGAGGACTAAGCCTTAGGCCTTTTCTTAAAACTCTCACGCATTGAAAGCTTGGGCAGAAAGAAAGAATTGGCAATGCAGGAGCCTAAAAGGCACAGCACAGGGAAGTGAGAGGAAAAGTGAGCACACCGTATCACTGAAAGCTCAAGAAAAAGTGTCTCCAGAAGCAGTGGGGAACTGTTCTATTTTCTACTGCTGAAAGCTCAAGTATGATGAAACCAGAAAGTGTCTGCTGGCTTAGCAGTGGGGAGGACCCTGATGACTTTTGTGAAAGGTTGATAAGAGCGAGTGGTTGGGACTAGAACCCAGACCACAAAAAGCTATGACAGGGGCAAAAGAAGGGAAGGATTCAGAATCAAACCACCTGCTTGAGAACTATTGCTGAAAAGAGAAGTAGGACAGTGGAGGGGAATAAAGAGGACGTTTGAATGATGGGAGAGACTTGAGACTTTACAATACCAGTGGAAAATGAGGCAAGGGAAGAATACAATCAGTAACCGAGGGACGGTTTCTGGTAGGACAGCAGAGGACAGCTCCACTGAGCTCAGAGGTTAGACAAGAGGTTGGGCGCTTACTTTATCAGTAGGTGCAAGACAAAGGTTGGGCACAGACACAGCAGGTTTATAGGCTCCATCTGGGGATGGAATACCTGTGTCTCTCTTTTTCTTTTTATTATTTCAGATTAATATGAGGGTACAAAGTTTTGGAATACTTGTCTCGTGGTTTGCACTTCCTTTGCTAGGAAAGAGGTATAATCACCTGCTGATAATGAAATAGAAGATTTGGGATAGATTACGGGGGAGTTGGTGATTTTAACAGAATATAGGAAATTAAAAAGGGTTGTGAATATTAGGTGACTAGAAAATACCTCTGCAGGCCAGGCTAGAGTTAAGGCTGTTGTTAAAATTCCTAACGTAAAGTTTGTCTTCCTTGGCTAGAAGGCTAAGCTTTCAAAATTTAAAGGTAAGCTTTTCTACACTTATTCCAGCACCAAATAAACATGTTCATTAGTGTGTTAGCAATATTCCCTGTAGGCAATAAATTGTAACATCCTACTTATGAGGATCACTGGTAAGTTTTTCCAATTATATTTTAAACTGTTAAAAGTATGTCTCATTTTACATTTTGTAATAAAACAATTTAAATATTTAAAGCTTCAAGAGAAAAGGATAATTACGAATTTTCTTTAGAAAATTTAGAACAAAACTAGGAACAAAGCAGCCGGTCAAAAATATAGTTTACTATTTTAAACAAATGAAATGATGTAAATCCTTCATCATTTTGTAAGGTTCTCTTTTTTAACTGCCTTGTTTTGCACAAATATTTTAGTTTCTGGTAAAATTGCTAAAACTGTTGGAGCTTGAAACTTTAACACTGATTTTTCTCTTTGTAAAGTGAAAAGCTAATGTATGTTTCTATACCTAGAGTTGGAGTTACTTCAATTAGTGGGATAATTTTTGATGTTATTGGGTGTTTGCGTATGTGGGCTAAACACCAGTGATCTCAATTTTTCCAGTAATAACAAAGGATAGTTAAGGATAATTGGGATGGGGATTATTTTCAGAATTCTGTCTTTTTTCACTTATTTCAGATGGAGCTTTCTATGTTTTATTGCTCAGGAAATAGGAGTAGGTTTCTTTTTTCTTTGCTCATAACACATTTTAAAAGATGATTGCAGATGTCTAGTTAGTGGTTTTGGGTTTGGCAGGCTATCATTTTGTGCTCTATTTCTGTTGTATATTCAAGAAATTCATGTCTACTGGCTTATATAACCAATTAATTACAAAATTATTAAATCATCAGCTCTTTATCTTTCATTTTTAAAAAATCAGTTCCTAGTATTCCTAAATCATCATGCCCGGGTCTCCTGTTACATTACTGGTGGTACTGATTTTATTCAGGGTGAACTAAAATATTCTAATGATTATAGTGCTCAAACTTCCATTCTATAACATCTACCCAGATACTAAGGCTCCCTCTGATTCTGTGGATTCATACTCCTTTGAGTGCTGGAGAAGTTAATTCTGTTTCCTTCACTTGCAAATAGAAAATATTAAAGTTATTATTCTATAGATTATCTACAAGCAATTCATGTTTGTTTAAATCCTGCATAATTCCTAAATGGCTTGAGACTCCATTAATAAAATTTAAAGAAACCTGAGGAAATAGAGTTTTGATAGGAAGATGTAGAAGGCAATTTATCCCTCTAAATAGAGCCATTCTGGTGATAACACATTTGTTTGGATGTTTTTCCTGCTTAATCTGATCTGGATCATGGCAATAAAAATTCAACAGCCTTGAAGTCATTAAGTGATATTTTATAGATTTCTGAAGAAACACAGCACTAGCTACAGAATTTAGGGCAGACAACAATGACTGAAAGGCTCATTCCATCATTATATAGATGGAAGGGTCAGACAGATCCATCCCATAGGAGAAAAGTCTAGTTAATGAAACAGAACGTGTCACTCAAAGACACCCTCGGTTCATCATAACAACAGCTGAACACTACTAGCATTTCCAATCTAGAAAGCAATTTCTTTCTAAAATCAATGGGAACATTTTATAGGACACTTAATTTTTATCCTCAAATAATTCTTCTGAATCTCACTAAATTTAACATGGTACTTGGCTGTGTTATCTTTTATTATTCTTTAATTCTTTCATGTCTATTGGTCTTTTCAACTATTTGGTTAGATCCCTAAAAGCAGGAGAACCATTGTATACACTTCTATATTTTCAAAAATATTTCATAGGATACTAAATAATAAGTAACATTCAATAATTTAACCTATCTAATGATGAAAATAAATTAATAATGAATGGCTACCTACAGTTAGTCATTTTTATGTCCCAAAGGCAAATTTTTTCCTGTGATGCTATGAGAAGGTTCACAAATACTTTACACAGAATTTTTAGTTGGTTCTTTTTTGGAAACGTTTTTTTCTAGATAACCTAATCTATGGTTATCGTAAATGGAAGTGTGGCAGAAACCAGCAAAATATTCACTATATGAGTTTCTGAACAGGCTATAACACAGCGCCACAGGCAGGGTGGTTCACAGCCATAGAAATGTGTTGTCTTACAATTCCAGAGGCCGGAAGCTGAAATCAATGTGCTGGCAGGCTGTGCTGTCCTAATGCTGGTAGAAAAAGATCTGTTTCCACCTTTTTCCTAGCTTCTTCCTGCCTCAGGTGTTCCTTGATTTGTAGATAGCTGTCTTCCCTTTGTCTTTTCACTTTGGTTTATTTCCTTGTGACTATGTCTGTCTCTGTGTCCAAATTTTCTTCTGTCTACGGGACAACAGATATACTGGATTAGTGGACCAGGCTAATGACTTCACTTGAACTTGATTTACCATGGTAAAGACCTTAACTTCAAACATGTTCACACATTTGAAGGTACCAGTAGCTTGCACATACATTTTCGGTGGGGCACAATTCATACCTTAATATTTGCCAGTCCTGTTCCATGCTCTTTGTGGGCTTTCTGATGATAAGACTTCCTGCTCCCCCTGCATTTGGGTCAGGCTGCCTGCCTGGTTGTGTCCACATGGATGTAGATGGACATAATCTGCTACTAAGCCTTGTCATACAGCCTCCCACACGACACTCTTCACTCTGTCTCTTTGCTTGTGGGCTGGCTAAATGGACAAGATCTATGTGACAGAGGACACTCAAGAGACGTGGAAGATTGTGGCTACAGAAGATGGAGAAGCTGGGATTCTAAATCCCCAAAGGGAAGGTTGGTTCACAAAAACACATTGGGACTGTGATGTTAGTGAAAAATGCATGCTTGTTGAATTAAGGAGTAATCTACGGTGTATTCTGCTGTTACTCATAGCAGCTTTTGCTGTCTTTTATTTCTGACATTTTCTTTGATCTCAGAGTTAAAATATTCCATTTGAAATACTCTCTCTTTTTTCCTTACAAATCTCTTGCTTTGTAAGGATTCATCATAGCACTTCTTTATAACAAGAAAGATCTTTAGTCAAAATTTTTCCTTCTCTGTGTTTCTAATATTTGTCAAAATAGTTTCATAGTAAATACAGTTTTATTTACATTCTCAAGCATAAAGGCATTATTATTGTGTGATGGTGCTGATGCCTATTCAGCAATGGGTACTGTAATATATAAATTAGATTTAGCCTTTAAAAAAATCAATGCAAAAGATATACCTTACCAAACTTATTATAAGCACTTTCCCTTGGAAATAGGATAACTATAAATTTCTTTCATCTTAGATGAAATAAGTAGTACACACACACACTTCCTTACATGTATCCGAGTTTTGTCCCAGTATAAAACACATGAAATTCAAGCTTCGAATTTAAAACGTCAATTCTAGATCACAGAAGAAATATGTTGGTTCAGTTAATTGCCAAATGGTGGAAAATGAATAAAAAATAAGAACAAAGAAAAATAAAAATGAACAGAATCAGGAAATAATGATAGCTTATAAAATTCTTGAGAATCTATTTGCTTTTAAAGTTTCTAAGTAGGTCACATTTCCCTCCATGTCATAACAATACAGAAATAATTTTTAAAATCCCGTGATTTTACTTTTTTTATAATTTTACTTTTAAAAATAAATCTGCTTCATATTTTCTCTTTATATTAATCAGAATAAATAATTTCTATTGGGCATGAAAATGCATTTCTCTTCCAATAACTAAAAGCTCACCACTCATATATGTAAAATATTCTGTCATGGATGTTATATATATTTTTATTCCAAGATATAAAGTTCTGTTATATAATGATAGAAAAATTTTTACATGAGTATCTTAAGAATTGAATGTAACATTAAAACTTGGAAGAAAATTAATCTTCTAAGCTGAATAGCAGAAATATATTTCCTCATAATAAGTAAAAATTAGGCAAGGCAGAAGACATTTCAAGATCACTGATAGAAGATTATCTGGTGTATTCAGGGATATGAAACATAGAATCTAAGATTCCTATTTCAGCCTTCACCAAGTTTCACTGCTTAGAAAAGAAGATGAAGATGAATCATAGATCTTAACAATTTTTTTAATATTAAAGTTTGACTCTCATAAGCAGAGCTAGGATATACATGTATGAAACCAATTCTCAACGCATGGTTCTGATAGTTATCAATAATATATGTCTATATGATGCAACATTTTCTGGATTAGGTAAGTCATTTTAGACTATTGTTTTAAAACTATACAGTGTGGAAAATCCAGTGATTTGTCCTAGTTTAAACATGCAATGAATTACTATGCCCCACTACTTAGGATTTTGGAGCTAAAAAACGAAGATGAATTGTTCTTCTACAAATTAAGGTGTTGAAGCAAGCTGCCATGTCAATGTTGTCTATTGCTTCATAGACCCTAATGTGGTCAAGTTTTGGCTGTTGCAATTAACTAGAATAAATATTGTGCATTGACTTATAATTAAAGTGATGCTCATATTAGAATTATGATCTCAAAGGATTTGTTGTTTGGGTGCAACATCTCAGCATGTGGGGTTGAAAATAATTCTCTGTAGTGTGATACTTATAATCGTAAATGATTATTTTTTACCAGAAGATTGAGCCATCATTAGCCAAGTTCTAGCAGCAGGAAATTATTGTTTGTGGTTCACATTGTCCAAGTTCTACAGTGATTGTTGATTCAGCCAAAAAACGGAGATTGTACTTCCTTCACTTTGGAATTTGTAGCCACCAATTGGAGTATAAAATACTGGCTTACAACTCAGTTTAGCTGATAGAATTTCAAAAGCAGATGAATAACTGACCACCCATAATAAAATTCTGAAAAATATAAAAATTGGACTTAAAAAAATTCATAGTTTTAAATTTTAATATTAAAGGTGGAATAAAGTTCCGTTCCATTCCATAAAGCTTTTAGTTTATTAAAGCTAAAATAATCTTTTAAAAGTTTGAGGCATGTTCTCAAATGAGAACAGTCATTTTCCCTTTCTAACCTGGTTCAAAAGTTGCCTGGGGCTAGTATGGAACATTGACTATGCAGGTCGGTGCTACACAGCAGTGATGGTTTTCATTCTAAACTGGGCCCTCAATTTTCTCAGTCTTATTTGCACTTGCCCTTAGTGATCCCCTTTCTTCATTTATTTTTGAAACAGAATGGCATAATGGAAAAGCACGGGTATTGGCTTCCCACAGCTACCCTCAACGTTGTAGCTCACACTAAAATTTTACCATTTTATAAACTTTAAAAAAGATTTTCATTTATTTATTGGCCATTAAAATTATATTTCTGTCATCTGCCAATTGATGTCTTTTGCTTGTATATGTGTGTGTGTGTGTGTGTGTGTGTGTGTATATTCTCATTAATTTCAGATTAATATGAGGGTACAAATAAACAATGTTCCATAATGACTTCAGGCAACTGTTTCAAAAAGAAATGAAGAATGGGGATTACTAAGGGCAAGTGTTAGTAACACTGAGAAGTACTAAGGGCCCAGTTGAGAATGAAAACCGTCACTGTTGTGTAGCGCAAATCTGCATAGTTAAATGATGTTCCATTATAGCCCCAGGCAACTTTTGAAACCAGATTAGAAAGGGATAGTGATATTTGTATATATGTTTAATGGCATACATATATATAAACATATATATATATATATATATATATATATATAGAGAGAGAGAGAGAGAATAATAGTTCTTTTTGCTTATGCATACATGTGTTTTTCTTTTTCTTTTTTCTTTCTTTTTTTTTTTTTTATTGTTGGGGATTCATTGAAGGAACAAGAAACCAGGTTACACTGATTGCATTTGTTACGTAAAGTCCCTCTTATAATTGTGTCTTGCGGGTCTAATAATTCTTTTCATGTAGGATTTTCTGTAAGGACTTTAAGATCTTTAAGGACTTTAAGATAATGTAAGGAAAGTGATTTGGTAAATAGGTTAATGGTTAATGGTCACAATTGGTCGTAAGCTGTCTGGTCTGCTGTCTCTAAAAGTTGACCATATTTCGTTAACTTTGCACTTCATCTCCAAATACCTGATTATCAATAGATGATATTGCCTTTTTTTATATAGGGAAAATTACAAGTTGTCAAGTGAGTACTATCTCAGCTTCTTTCCCCTCCACTACTATGCATACCAATGATGTTACCTATCAGTCTCTTTTCTCCTCTTTTAGAATAATCATATTTTATTTTGTTTTCAAAGACCTCGGAGACAGTAAAGCGTGGTGGTTAAAAGAACAATCTTTGGTTCCCAAAGACTTTTCTCCATCATTTGGGCCAGTTGGTCAACATCGTTGTATATCAGTTTCTTTCTCTCTAAAATGAGTGTGGTGAAGACATGCTCCTCACAAAAGTTCTGAAATAGATTTCATTAACCGAGACAGTGAAAATCAAACACTTCCTGATACATAGTATGTAGTTTGGTTAGCTACTATCACTAATACATATCACTGCTACCTCCTGTCTTGTCAAGGTCTGAGTTCACAAATCCCTTCCTCCATGCTGAGTTTTCAGTCACTTCTCCACTGGATCCTTCCTGGCTACTTATGCATTCACCACTCCTGGAAAACTTTTCTTCAACCCGATTTCTTAAATTTTGACATCTTTCTTTTAATTGCTAAATTTTATGAAAGAGTAGTCTCATTCCATTACTCTGATCCTCCTTCTCTAACTATTCTGCATTCTTCAATCCACTACAACATGACCTCTGTACGTATGTTTTTTGCTCTATTGAGACTGCTTTCATTCAGGTCCACCATGACCTTCAAATTGTGGCACGGCTGGTGTCATGCCATGTAACCCATTTATGGCATTTGACATACATCTTGACCATGTAGAACTTCCATCTATGACATTATAGGCAATCTCTGGGTTATGGATGAGATAGGTTCTGTAGGTTTGTTCTTAAGTTTAATTTGTATGTAAGTTGGAACAGGCACATTTATGTATTACCCATAATAACTTCATTTGTAAGTGTGAATCATATATCTGCCAGAAATTTGTAACTCAGGGATGTGCTGTTTTGTAAGTGAGTTATACAAAGTCAAATGTTTGTAGCTCAGAGACTGCCTGTACTCACTATTCACTCCAACTGAACATTATTCTTGTGTTTTCTGTGTCTCATTTTGAACATGCATTTAAACAAGATGAGCCCCAGCATTTGGTGTTTTTTTAAAATTAAATCATAGCTGTGTACATTAATGCAATCATGGGGTAAAATGTACTGGTTTTATATACAATTTGAAATATTTTCATCAAACTGGTTAACATTTTCTTAGTTAAAATATTAAGACATTTATATTCTACATTTAGTAAATTTCACATGTACCCTTGTAAGATGCACCGTAGGTGTAATCCCACCAATCACCCTCCCTCCACCCATCAGCCCCAGCATTTGATTATGTAAATTTCTCCTGCAGCATATTCTGACAAAATACATCTTCAAGTGTCTACTGTATATGTCTGCTTCTCCAAATCCTATATGTGTCCACATCTCTAGTACGAAAAAGTCATTTTACATAGTTGGATTTGCTTTAATCTGGGTCTTATAAATTTTCAATAAACATCATTCTTCTAGCTTCTTCTATAGCATCTATCTAATTATTGACCTTTTGGCTTCTACTCCCTTAAATATTCCACTCTGTTGCTTGAATTTTTCATCCTAAAATCACAATCCAATGGCTCTCTTCTATGTGAAAATATCAGCTTCTACCATATTTACTGTAAGGTGAACCTCAAGTGTGAAGACTGAATTATATTTTATCAGTGTTGAGAAGTGCCTGCAAGGATGAAAGGGTAGAAGTGGAGAAACCAGTGAGGAGGCTACTGGTAAAAATTCATGGCTTGGAACAGCAAGTAATGGAGGAGGTAGTGAGAAGTGGTTCTGTTCTGCATCCATTTGGAATATAAATCTAATGGGATTCACTAGAGTCAATATGAGTTGTGAGATAAAAATGTTGTGAAGGATGGCAAGGCATTTGAACAACTGCAAGGATGGAATTGCCCTTATTCTAGAAGAGAAGAAGAGATTTGGAAGGAGGTTAAAGACGAGTTTAGTTTTAGTTTTGGGAATGGAAAGTTGACACATCCAAGTGGCAGTATTGTGTGTAACTGTGTCTGTGGTTCAGGGAAGAAGTTCAAACATATTGGGAAACATTAGTGCATAGAAGAGACTGAATGAAAGAGTTATGAGGATTTAAAGGTTATAAAGAGAGGGAGCCCTGGGTATTTCGATATTCAGAAGTTGTTGGGAAAATTAAGAGAAAATATCAAAGGAATATGAAAAGTGTGGCAAATAGGGAGATGGACTGACGCTGTAGGAATCTAGAATCAAAGCAAATATTAGTAGGTAAAGAAAGTGATCAACTTTATCAAACACTCCTGGTAGAGTGGATGTTAAGTAATAGAAGACATTAGAAGAGGCTATTGGGTGACTTCGAAAAGGACATTTGCAGTGGTGCAATAGAAGAAAAGCTCCAGTAGAGTGGATTTAGAACAGAATTTGAAAAGATAATCTTTTGAGGAGTTTTCTTTCAAACAGAAGGTATATGAAGTGCTTACTAAAGGCAAAAAGGAGGTAGTCAGAGAATTTTTTTATGGGAGAAATAGCATTTTCACATGTTGAATAAAAACTCAAAAGAAGTAGAAAAATTGATGAGATAGGAGACAGAAATAAAAATTGCTGAAGCAATGATCTAGCATTGAGAGAGTAGATGAGATTAGAAGGCAAAGGGGGAAGTCTGGCCATGTTATTTATTTATTTATTTTTTTAAATTTATTTCAATAGATTTAAAGGGTACAAATGGTGTATATTTTAAAATTTTGCTCTTCTTTTTAAAGTACTTTGCAATATGACCTAGTAACAGTTTTGATAACTACTCTAATTTCAACACAATGTTGAGCACAACTGATATTCCAAGATTTCTGTGAAGAAATGTGTTGTTTACAAAAGGATCTGTGATTGCTTTTTTATTTCAAAATATTAATGGGGTACAATTTTTTTTAGTTACACGGATCACTTTTGTAATGCTTGGGTCATAGTTGTAAGTGTGCTCATCACTCAAATAATGTTCATTGTCCCCGTGAGGTAGGTGTCTTTCCCTGCCCCTTGATTTCCACTGAGTTTTATTTCCCTCTGTACACACATGTGCTCATAGGTTAGTTCCGACTTAATAACAAGAACATGTGGTGTTTGTTTATCCATTCTTTAGATGCTTCACTTAGAAGAATGGTCTCTAGTTTCATCCAAATTGTTGCAAAAAGCATTAATTCATCCTTTTTTATGGCTGACTAATATAATACTCTGTGGTATACTTAAACCACATTTTATTAATCCACTCATGAATTGATGGGTATTAGAGTTGATTCCAAATTTTTTGCAATTGAGAATTATGCTGTAATAAATATTTGAGTGCAAGTGTTTTTATGATAAAAACATTTCTTTTCCTTTGAGTAGAAGCCGAGTACTTGGATCACTAGATTGAATGGTAGGTCTACATTTAGTTCTTTGAGGAATCTCCACACTGTTTTCAATGGAGGAAATAGGCTTTGCCTATTTGTAAGAAAATAAGGAAAGCTTAGAGTAAGCTGAGGCAGGAGGATCACTTGAGCCCAGGAGTTTGAGGTTGCAGTGAGCTGGGGTGATGATGCCACTGCCAACCTTCTAGCTGGGGTGACAGAGCAGGCTCTATCTCAAAAAAAAAAAAAGTTTAGGAAATAAAAATGTATGCTAAGACTTAATTATTACTGAAGAAAATTTAAATAAATTTAGTGTAGCCTAAGTATACAGAGTTTATAAACTCTACAGTAGTGGAAAGGAATGTCTTAGGTTTTCACATTTACTCACCCAGTGCTATACAAATGTGTATCATATTTTATATTTTATACCATATTTTTGCTGTAATTTTAAAGAGATATATTTAGATATACAAATACTAACCATTGTGTTACAATTGCCTGCAGCCTAAAGCACAGTGATACAGGGTGGCTATAAAGTTCTTGTTCAATTGCCACCCTGTATAATGTATAGGCTTGTAGCCTGAGAGTAATAGGCCATACCATAGATCCTTGTCATGTGTCAAGGACCCTTAGTAGGTTTGTGTAAGATCACCCTCTGATATTTACACAAGGATGAGATCACTATTATGCATTTCTCAGAACACATCTCTATTGTGGAGTGAGGCATAACTTTGTCCACATGGATTAGGTAGGCAATCTTTAGATGCGTTGAATTGGAAACTTGCTGAATCTAAATTTTAAATTGAGGATCAGAATATGGCATACAATGATAACACAAGCTTTTGGAAATTGTAGTTGACTCACATTATGGCTGCTAAATAATTGCAATTTTATTTCTGTAATAAAAATTTATGCTTACTCATGGAAAGGGCTATTGTTTTTCTCTGAGTCTTCTTTCTTTATCAACAAGGAGATGGTAAAAATTATTATCAACTTTGTCTTTGAAAACCAGGAACAGGAATAAATATGATATCCTTTATGTGAGAGGTAAAAGTATTATAAGATGAAGGAATAATTTCTATTTTATGATAGAATAATTGAGTTTTTCAATGACATGGGTTTGTAGGAGAAAGATTAAAATGCACATTTGTGCTCTAAAATCTTGGATTCCAACTATCTGATAACATTTCTTGTCAAACTATTCTAACAGCTCCTATTGCTTTTAGAATGCTCAAATAAAATGTTAACAAAAATTGAGAAAATGTGCTTTTTCCTTTCTCTACACTTTGTGCCAAAAAACAAAGGTATATATTTTACTCTGTTAGCAGGTACAAAAGAATTTACAATATGGGATCTTTCCAAGAGGAATAGTCCCAAAGGTTGCTACAAAAAAAATTTAAAAATATTGTACATTTAAGCTGCATTTTAGAATGTTCTGCAAGCTTAAAGGGATGTTTGGAGTTAGGTTTTAAAAACAGTGGAATTTAGTGTAATAGATTTGGCAACAAAATCAGTGCAGTTCATGCAACTGATGAATTGATGCAGACCCAGCTGACTAACACATACCATGTGTTTGCTTTGGCAGAGAATTTGGAAAAATAATTTAGAGAAAAATTATATTATTCAACAGATTTCACTTTTATTGTTGTTTTGTGGGATTTGAAAAAATTCTAATCAGACTTGCAAAGGTAGAGTTCACATCTTCCCATTGATTGGAACCACATTTGGCTCTTTCATGGAAAAATGAAGATAGGAGAGAATAATTTTACTTATTTGTTTTCATTCATGTATTTTTTTTAATTACTCACTTCTCAGAAAGGGATTTATGACCAGTCATTTCTCAGTAGGTACCGTGACTATAAATTTATTCTAAGAACAAGATCATAAAATGTACTTTTTTAATATATCTAATATAATCATGGCATATAGAATCTTTTTTAGTGGCCAAGAATAGTACTGCCATTTGCAGTCATAACTAATTGTGCTATTCTAAGAATTTGTTTATATGTAAATTCATATATTTAATTTTTTCTTCAGATGTAAGATGAGTTCTTATTTTTTGTATGTAAGTAGTTTATCAGTATATTGCTATAACAATTCAAAAGAGTTTTTGGCCTATTAAAGTCTTGGAATTAACATTATTTACTGAAACCCAGACACATTAATGACATGATGAACCCAAGACTGGAAAAAGGTCTGATTCCATTTTATGGGGTTGAAAGTTGCTTCATACTCTCTTCTGACTTTTAGAAGATAGATAATTGGCTCCTATTTTGGCTGTAGGAGCTGGAAACACTATTTTCTTCTATGGATTATCTTGACTCTTTGTGTTCTGTTACTATGCCATGAATTCAAGAGGTAATCAAATGATTTCCTCAATGAAGAATGAAAAATTCTTAAAACTATAAGTTGTTCAGTACAACATCCATAAATGTGGTGCTATTAGGCAGAAAAGAGTTGCAGACTGATGAAATAGACAACTAATTTTCTAAAGTAAGCACAAACATTATTTGAAGAGAACTCCACCTTTTATTTTGATGCCAGACTAGTTACTTACTGTGAGACTCAGTTGCATTTGTCTAAAAATGATCATACTAATAACTATCTAATTTCCAAGATTGCTACAAAGCTAAAAGAAATTGGGCTATCTTCTGTGCTTGCTGCATGAGATTCTTCCTTCCCTTTCATTAGACTGCAATCTTCATAGTAGGATTCTAAGAATTTTTAAAATAATGACATATTACTTATGTCCTTAATAATAAAAGTCCAATGGGCTGAACTCCCCACCCTCCTTACTGTCAGAGTAATATACACGTTTATTTTGTCTTCTAGTGAGTTCTTGGAAGAGCTATACAGTGAATCTCACAAGTTTTATTTCTATTTATTATTCTACTTCTAGAATATTGTTGAGTATTATTAATATTCTCTAAGATAGAGGAAAAAAGTAAGTAATAGCTAGTGACTTCCCAGAAACCAAGGGTGTTGACTGTGAGTTGAAGATGGTGATGCAATCATCCCTAGTGAGGCAGCTAGTCAGGGTTGCATGGAAAGGTTAAGTGCAGTTGTCACCATATTCTCATAGGTGTTGAGAGGATATTCAAGGGAGAAACCCCACTGTTTGACAGTGAGAAAGATTCATTGTATCTATTCCACATAACTTTCTGAGATTGGCTTTATTATTTCTATTTTATTAATAAGAAAACAGAGGATCTGGATGTTCACCCTAATACCAAGTACCTAGTATGCAAAGACTCCAGGGTTTACCCAGCATGATCTGCCTTTGAAGGGTGAGGCTTTATTCTAGAGCTTTCTTATAGTGTGAGGGGAGTCATAAATATATAAATATGTTCTCAAGAGGCATTCTTTCATTTAATTTTCAGAACAAAACAACTAGAAAAAATCCCTTTCCCATTTATTATAGGAAGAAATTTAGAGATTAACTTTTTAAAGACAGAGCTACTAATTCAGCAAGCAGTGACTAAGTTCCAATTCTTTCAGTTCCTAACTTATGCTGGTTTTAGTACAACATGCTGCTTGAAGGCATGGAATCCATAACATTGAGAGGTAGACATTTGGGGATAAAGGGTGGGGAATGTGATGGAAATGTACATGGAAGGGGAGTGTGGAAGAGCAGGATGGGAATCTACCGTGGAGCCTTTGTCATGCAGGAGGCAGGGCAGGGCCTTTGTCGTGCAGGGCCTTCATATCTCATCTCCTCACTCTGGAATTCTACTGCATTGCTGAAGTACTTTCTTATTCCTTAAACCTTCCAGGTTGTTCTAAGCTTCTGTACCTTGAGCATGTGTTCTTCTGTGGGGTAGGTTCAACTTACAGCCTACAGGTGGTATGCAGATTATGCGATATTGGATATTGCAAAAATCATGCTCATACCTACTTTTGTTCATCAGCTGTTGTTAGAGTTTGTGTATTTAACCTGTGGCCCAAGACAACTCTTCTTTTTTTCAATGTGCAGCAGAGAAGAAAAAAGTTTGGCCACCCATCTTCCCCTTTTTTGCTGGAAAACATTGCTTAACCTGGAGAATGCAGCTAAAAATTTATTTCTTTTGTAAATCTTTCCCTGCTCCAACCAATGTTGAATGGGGTGCTCTTTTTATGAGATCTTTTGATTTGGTATTGCCTTGAATACTTACCTTGGAATCATCATTTCTAGGACTCTGGAAGAATAAAATAGGGTTGCTGCTGAGAGCCGATAGTCCTGAAAAATTTTCATCCCTATATCTCATTGTGGACTTGATATTCTTGCAAGACTAGTCTAAATGATAAGTAGGACTTTATCTAACAAATGCAATCAGTGTAGCCTAATTCTTTGTATACTCAATGAATCCCAAACAATTAAAAAAAAAATGCTTATGAGTGAAATGAAAATGTCCTGAGATTAGTGTGATGGTTGCAGAACTTTGTGGGTATACTAAAACCACCAAATTATGTATTTTAAAAAGAAAAAAAAAAAGACTAGTCTAAATGTATATGTCCTTTAGATCTTGGGGTAAGAACAAATTGAAAACTTTACAAACATTTCTCTCTCTCTTTGTCTCTCTCTGTTTTGTTAGCTTGAAAATATTTTAAAAGCTATTAGGGAATTAGTCAAACCTTCCTGCCCACTCTGCATTTTTCCTCTCTTTCTCTTACACACACACACAAACACACACACACGAGCTACTGCTGACCTAAAACCTTGCATAAAGTTCCCAGAGATGCCCACCTCATCCCCATACTACATGGTGTCTGTCTTGGGTCTCTTAACATGCTTTGTAAGTAACAAGCAAACAAACACTACAATGAACAACTGAGTTCATTCAACAATTCTTCTAAGGTTCAGAAGAATTAGCACCATTACATAGATTAAGGACCCACATTTGAATGAACTGGTCCTCTGTAGCATGGGAGGCTTTTCTGAAAAAATAGTGCTTTGGTCAAGTTGGTTTCAACTTCAACATCCTGTTTCTGATGCATATTTATCAACACCCCAGCCATTGTCTTTTATTAAAAGATTATTATTATTGTATTACACATGTTTTCTTTGGCCATAAAATTTCAATTCAGCAGTATAGTTAGATTTATTGACCAGGAGAACAAGGACTGTTGACTTTTTTCTCTGCTTCACGCCAAGTCTATACTGTATGGAAGAGTAAGGCAGTAGCTAATTATTATTTTTTGAATACCATGATTATTTCTATTCACACATTCACTGGCAGTCAGGAGTTTTGCCAGTAGATTTATTGTTAGTACAAAATACAGTGATTAATTCATTAGCAATTGTTTTTATCTTTTTGTCCATTCATTGAACTTCCTGAATGTAAAACCTGGGTCATTAAATTAAAAAAAAAAAAAAAAGAAGAAGAAGGAAGAAGAAAGACATATTAGAGTCAGCAAAGCAAAACATGAAATGAGAATCAGAAATTAACTGGTAAAACTAGAATATTCAGTCAAAAATAAAAGGCTGCCTCAGCTGTGTTCATTGACCATACTCTCAGATAATCACTGGCCCTGCCTTTACTTTGGGCTATATTGATCAAGGATAAAAAAGAAGCAGAGATCTATGGTTTGATTTAATTATTGAAAATAAAAATGTTTGTCTTTGAAATATAACTTGGGTCATGATCTTATAGTTTTGTGGACTGGTGCTAATGCTGAAAATTCTAGACTTGGCCAGTCATCAATGTTTAGCTTGGGCATGGAAATACTAAAAAGTGGGGCTTATTAAGTAATAAATACCTCCAAGTTGGCCGAACAACACAGCTTCAAAATGTGTCTGGCACTTCTGCATTATTTGTTAAACCCACAAAATGTAGATTTTTATCTCGAAGTTCTGTTCACTCACTTGTAACTACTTTAGGAAGTAATTTTACTATACTTTACTTCCACAGTGGAGCTGTAAGACCATTGTGGTACAACTTAACAGAAACAGCATGTTTATATTACTTTCTATATATTTTTTTAAGACCAGGATTTATTATCCCTCAAGAAGTCCTTAGCAGTTTTCTTTCTTAGGGAATTATTTTTTTCTTTTTTGGAAGAATAAGTCATAGACTCAATTAAGTTAATAATTTCTCACCCATAAGGCCACAGTGAATTTAATCAACACTTTTGGAGAATATTACTCACTCTGCCTTTGAAGAATATTGCCCAATATTTAAAGGGGAAAAAAAATCAGAATATAAGAAATCTTTTCTGGAAGGCTACATTTCCCAGATTTTTTCTGCTTCGAAAACACATTTGAATATTTTAAAATGAAACTCTATGTAATAAATTGAAGCTCTCTCCTTGAATCTACCTACACTTTTGGGAATGAAAGGTACTGAAAATTCCATTCTGGTCAAGTAAAGAAATATTAACGACCTGTCCAGTAGTTGCATACTAGCTTGCCATTACCTTGCCAGAACAAATGAAAATTCATTGCCTGCTATTGGAACCCATGGAGGAAGGTAACACTTCATTTTTTGAACATCAGCAGGGGAATGAATTATTCCATTTAGGTGAATTTTCCACATAAATGTTCCAGAGTTATCTTATAAAGCAAAAATCAGGGCACGCTGGTCTCTTGCTGAAAACCTTCCGTGGGTTCTCATTGTCTAAAGAATATCCATTGCTGTATAATCTGCCATTTCAGTCTGATTCATCGCCCTTCAATTCCCTGATCACCTGTGGTCTACTTTGGTTTGCTCGCCATTATCTGGATCTATCACACTCCTTTAATTCTTCGATTCCCAGATGCTATGACATGTGGCCATGAATGCTGTATTCCACTTCCTGCACTCGACATACTCTTCCTCACTTTAAAGGTGACTCACCTTCAGAGTTACCTTTTCTAATATAATATTTGGCTCCATGTCATTTACTAACTTTTTCCTTTCTGTTTTTGTGCTCCCATATGTGTTTTCAGTATAGAAACTGTACTATAAGACCAGGCTCCCGTCAGTTCATGAGTGGGAGAACAGTTTAATTTTTTTAATATTAGCCCTCCTAAGTAAATTGTGAGCATATAGTAATGAGACAGCATGCAGTCACCCCCAAACCTCAAACAGTTTAAAAAAAAAACCTTGGTGCCTTTAGAGATGTACATAGTGTGAGACATAGTGTTACTATGTTTGGTTTCTTTGGCTGTTGTAACAAATTGCCAAAACTTGAATGTATTAAAATGTTAGAAACTGAAATTAAGGTTTCAGTGGGGCCACACTCCCTCCGGAAACTATGGGAGAGAATCTGTTTTGTGCCTTTTTAAAATTCTGGAGCCTGCAATGCTTGGCATTCCTTGACTTGTAGCCACATCCCTCCGATCTCTGCCTCTGTTTTTAATCACCTTCTACTACGTGTAACTATTTCATGACTCCATCCGCCTTTCTCTTCCAGGGGTGGCGAACAAGTTCGACTACGCGCTCGGAGATCGCTCCTCAGAGGTCCCTCCTCAGAAGCAGCATAACAAAATCCAAACTTGGCAAAGAGCCACAGTATACAAAATAATGATAAGAGGCAAAGAGCCGAAATT
>CAUYPK010063646.1:0-13000 GCA_963574355.1 Loris lydekkerianus | reverse complement strand
CATTCTGGTACAGATGTCTTTGTTATATTGTGACTTTTGGTCTTCTGGGTATAAACCTAGTAGAGGAATTATAGGATCGAATGGCAAGTCTATTTTTAGATCTCTAAGTATTCTCCAAACATCCTTCCAGGAGGGACGTATTAGTGGGCATTCCCACCAGCAGTGTAGAAGTGTGCCCTTTCCTCCACATCCACGCCAACATTTCTGGTTTTGGGATTTTGTTATGTGGGCTACTCTTACTGGGGTTAGGTGATATCTCAAAGTAGTTTTGAATTGCATTTCTCTGATGATTAAGAATGATGAACTTTTTTTCATGTGTTTGTAGATGATGCATCTGTCTTCTTTAGAGAAGTTTCTCTTCAAGTCCCTTGCCCACCCTGAGATGGGGTCACGTGTTCTTTTCTTGCTAATAAATTTCAGTTCTCTGTAGATTCTGGTTATTAGACCTTTATCAGAGGTATAACCTGCAAATATTTTCCCCCATTCTGAGCGCTGTCTGCTTGCTTTACTTACTATGTTCTTGGTTGTGCAGAAAGAGCTTCATTTCTTTAACCAATTACAAATCAAAGGGTCTTTAAACCCATCTGTGGTCAGTACACCCCCGCTTTGAGATGTCCTGCCTTTTCAGGCCAAGTCAATGTCACCTTCCATGTATTGATTCATAATTTTACCTGCAATTTCTGTGTCTTTAACATATGTAAAGCCAAACTATAACCCAACCAATGTGGGACCACTTGCTCAAGACTTCTTGGGTGTGGCTTCCTGGGCTACAGTTGCACATATGTGGCTCAAAATAAGCCTCTTTATATTATTCTACAGAGTTTGGTTTTTTTCCAATTAACATTTGCTTCCAGAAATCATCATCTCTTTTTGTTCTGCCTCTGATTATGCCTCAAACACCCTCATTCTTTTTTTTTTTTTTTTTTTTTTTGTTTCATTTTGGCCAGGACTGGGTTCAAACCTGCCACCCTTGGTATATGGGGCCAGTACCCTACTCACTGAGCCACAGGTACCGCCTCCAAGACTCTCAGTCCTTTACCATGGGGTGGGAGTCTCAGCTAGTCTCTCACTAGCCTTTCTTTTGCTATCTAGGGCGGAGTACAAACTCCAAGACTTGGGGAGAGATGGGGAGAGGAGTGGTCTTGACTTTTAATTTTTTCTTTCTTCTTTTATATTGCCAGCAGATAACAAAAAACAAAAACATCAAAAGCAAAAAAACACAAATAAAAACAAAAGGAACACTAGCATTGTGAGAATTAATCTTCTCATTGGATCTACCTGAATAGTCAGCTCATTTGCCAGTAATGATCTTAGTCCTCAAGCAAAAAAAGTCGGTACCTCCTTGCTGACCTTGAATTACTTGACCTAACCTGCTTTTATTTACTCTGTCTTAGCAAGCCCATGAGTACTTGCTCTTTCCTGGTTTCTGTTTCTGTTCTTTCTTTGTTGCTGTTGGGAAGTAGATATGCCGTCCTGCGGTAACAGCACTGGCAATAATATTGATGCTGCTGCTGATGTAGAGAGACACCAGCTTTTGTCTAAGAGGAGAATCTGAACATGTCTAGGCTTGTCTGCTGATCTGGTAGAGTGGGCCTGCCAAAAGACTGTGTACATGAGGATTAAGGATTCTTTGGAAGGAGGAATTCTTTAGAAAGGCAACCTGAAACAGGCACAATAAGCTTTACTGAATAACCAATCTTAGATCTCAAAAGGGAGTGGTGATTTGTGCCTGTAATCAAAGGTCCCTTTCTCAGAGAGTCCTTCTTGGATCATCCTATCCAAACTGCTATTCTCCACAGCCCAGGTCTTTTGTAAAAGGATATTTTTCTGCCCTTTAACAATTTTCTCCATGGTGCTTATTACCTTCTAAAATGATCTTACTCATTGCTTTGTTTGCTTATTTATCATCTTTCCCTCATTGACCAGAAAGGAAGTTACACCATTATCGGGGACTTTTTTCTACCTTATTTTTACTTTAGCCCCCCTGCCTAGAGGAGGGCCTCCCTCAGAGTAGGCTTGGGGGCAATGAGAAGAAGAATATGGTACAGTGAAGAAGTTTTGGATTTTTCCCCAACTCAGCTCCATAGACTTACATATGTATTCTAGGAAGAGAGAAGTTTGTAAGTAAAAACTAGGAGACTAATTTTCATAAATTACATCAAACCTTGGGATCTATGGAACACTAACAGATCTTAGCCCTAGTTTAGAGCAGGGTTTTCAGCCCATAACCTGTTTCTCTTTCAGCTCTGTGGATCCTCCAAGTGCCCCAGCTCAAGCCAGCATAAGAGCTACCAGAAGTATATATCCCCTTGTGGGAGCCTGAGGCCTTAAGGCATGTTCTTGCCTTTGATGGGCATCTAGGGAAATGGTGTTTGTGACTCTCAGAAACTTCTGGCCAGGAGACACTTAAATCATGTTTGAGATTGCATGGAAGCTCTTTTAATGCATCCTTTGACCATAATCAGAGAAAGACTAGTCTCTGTTGTTCTCTGGGGGACCAAAAGTATTATATAGGCAGCAATGTGACTACATAAGGAGGCAGTGGAGACTAGGGTAGACATGGATTTTGAGTTAGGTGGGTGATGATTTGAATGCTAATCTTTCATTTGATAGTTTTGAAACACAGCCAAGGTATTTATCTCTTCTAAGCCTCAATTTTATTTGTCTGTCAAATGGGGATAATAATACTTGTGGTAATTTGGAGTAATTCCTCATAGTCTGAATTTCCTTACCAAACTGACTGCAGTCAATCTCTATATCCTCAGGTTCTGCATCCTCAAATTCAAACAACTGAGGATTGAAAACATTTGGGAAAAAACCTGCAATAAAATAACAAAAATATACAAAAAATGTAGAACTATTTCCGTATCATTTACATTGCATAGGCATTATACGCAGTCTAGAGATGATTTAAAGAATATAGGAGGATGTGTTTAGGTTATGTGCATTACTGTGCCATTTTGTGTAAGAAACTTGAGCATTCTTGGCTTTCCTTATCCATGGGGGTCCTGGAAGCAATCCTCGCCCCCAATTCTGAGGAATGCCTATATATTGATTAAATTCTCTTTAAGACAGATGATGAGAATTACTCTACATTTCACGCTGTTTATCTTAATGCATGAAAGATCATGCAGTTCAAACCAATTGATTACCAGGAATGTGTTTACAGATAGCTAGAGATGTTTTCAGGGAGCCGGATTTGGGAGGACAGTAGTCAGCTGTCTTGTCTGCACCTCCTCTCCCTCTGCAGTTTGGTGGGGACCCAGCACCCACCACCCTGCTCTAAGTCTGAAGATTCAGATTTAGTCAAAAGCTTTACTATCAATAATGTGAACTTAGGAAAATGCCTCGTTTTAGTTTCAGTTCCTTCATCTGTCTACCAAGGGATAGATCTCAAAGGTCTCTTAAATTATAAATAAGGGATGACTTTTACTGTCTAAAAGGCTGTCACATAGTTGTAGGAAGTTAGAGTTGAGGTTTATGTTGCTATTATGGTAGTTTTAGGACCAGGGAAATAGGAATATTTAAGTCTACTTAGCATTCTGTCTCCAGTTTTCTAGCTTAGGGAGCTGTTTAAGAACAGAGCTATATGGATATCAAAACCCTGCCTTACCTGGTATTAATAGTGACCAGTGAAAACTAACCACCACATGGCTCTGATAGAGCAGAATTGCAGAATCCCGCTAATGAGGCCTAAGGACTTACTTGAGGCTTCTATCGGCTCCTTGACTGTCAGGTGGCTGTCATTTCTGTGCAGCACGTCCTGCCCTGATCTGGTTGCAGGTGAAGAGAAGGCCAGACAGAGAGGTACAGAAAATCTGGTGAGGCCCATTTCCTCAGAGTGGTGTAGGCCTGCAACAGGGAGAGGGTTTGGTCAGGTTTCCAGAAGCTGACCCCTGAAACAGATACAAGGGATTTATTAAGGGAAACCTGCAAGGGAGAAGAGAAAAGGTAAGGTGGAGAAGCCGAGCAGGGGTGCAGTTCCAGAAAAACTCCCAAACCCAGTCTGATGTTGTGAGAGCTCTGAAGCATGGCCGACATCTCAGAACCAGTTTCATCTGAGGTGGGGCAGCTGTACATCCAGTTATGGTTGGGGACACCCCACGGGCAGGGGTGGTGGGTGGGTCATTAACCCTTGGTCACCCTGGTTCAAAGTCCATCTGGCGAGGTGGCTCCAGACTAACCCTCTGGAGAAGGTGGAAGAATCAATCCTAGGAGCAAAGCAGCACTGAGAGGTTGGGGGATGATGTGCAGAACTGGTGTGGGGGCCCACAGGGGTGGGTGGAGAGAATGGGCATGCCAAGCAGGGCTAGGAAGCGTGAAAGAGCATACAGTCTGGTGGTGCTGGTGTGTCACCAGCCAGCTCACTGTCTGATCCACATAATTGTTTCTCCTCTTGGAGAAGAGATAGGAGCAGAGGGTAGAAGCCTGGGAAGGAGGATAGAGACAACTCTCCTCTCTAATCATCATTTCTATCTTCCTCAGAAAGTGGTTGTTAGGGCCCCCAAACCATGAATGTAAGCATGCCCTGGAAGTTATAAAATGCTAATTAAATGGCAGTGGTTGTTAATAAGTGATTTGCCTAAGTTACATAACTTTGGCAGTGTAGATGTCAGATTTTGTGACTGGAAGTTTTAGGATATTTTTGTTGGATTATGTGATCTCCTTGTAGTTAGCACAGTTCTTTGTAAGCTAGAATAAGAAAAATAAACTTTGCAGTAGTTATTTTATGAGTTGATTCTATACCCCACCCAATAAGTAGTCTCTCAAAACTTAGGTTTCACTGCTGATGGTGTAATAGTTTTACCAGAATATAAACAGGTGTATTTTGTATTAACCCTGGCCCTGGGCGGTTTAGAGCCATTGAACATAAGAACTGGCATTATCCCATAGACAGGTGATCAAAGCAGGTCTGTGGTTTATGATTGGTGGCAAAAGTGGTGTCTTTCATTCATGACTAGAATATATGACATAGGAACCACATTTCATGAGCAAAAGATGAGGCCTGATGGTATAGGAACATTTGCATAGAATACTTGAAATTGAAACTAATCTAAGATGTACTTTATATAAAATCCCCTTAAAGCAGTAATTAACAACATTTTTTTTTAAAAAAACTGAAACCTATAACAAGAAATATATTTCAGAGAGGCAAGCTGAGGCAGTGGTTAGGAGAATAGACACTGACATTGGATTACTTGGGTCCGAATCCTATGTTTGCTACTTGCTAGCTGGATAATCTTGGTTGTGTTACTTAAATTCTCTATGCCTCAGTTCATTCAGCTATAAAACTAGGGTAAAAATAGTTCTATCTCATGGGATGATCCTGAAGATTAAATGAGGTAATGCATGTAAATGCATTTGGCATAGTCCCTGGCATATACTAAGCATTGTATGAGTGTTTGTCAATGATATTTTTATATACACATATACTTTCACACATATGGTGTCTAAAATAAATTTATTATGTGTAATACATTTAATATTTTCTATTTCATACTATTCTATTTTACTATATTCTGTTCTGTTGTATTAAAAACATGTAATTTGCCATCATCAACTAAGTTTGAATTATACTTTAAAAAACCGTGTCTTTTTTTTTTTTTTTTTTTTTTTTAAATTCAACAGTGATGTTTTAATCATTTTTTATGTCAGGAAATGTGTCCAGAAAATTATATACTGCATTATAATTTCATTTTTTTTTCATTTCTTTATTGTTTATTGTTGGGGATTCATTGGGGGTACAATAAACCAGGTTACACTGATTGCATTTTTTAGGTAAAGTCCCTCTTACAATTGTGTCTTGCCCCCAAAAGGTGTGGCACACACCAAAGCCCCACTCCCCGCCCTCCTTCCCTCTCTTTGCTCTTCCTTTCTGATTTCATTTCTTTCTTTTTTTTTTTTTTTAAGCAGGAACTCAACTTTATTGCGTCAAGCTGCCACTTATATAGAGCATGGGGAAGGGGCGGGAAAAGAAGGCGAGGGATGAGGTGCGTGACAGGGTTGGGCCAATGGCATGGTACCACGTTGGCTGTATCCAGGTAGAGGCAGTTTCAGGCCGGGCCTTGCTGAGTCATTGCTACGCAGAAGTAGTTGGATGGATCTACTTCTAGTCAGGCTCGAGAATTTGCACTAGATTTCAGGCACATGGCAGGGCCCAACAATTCCCTCTTTTGTAAAAAACAGTGCCTTACAGTCTTTTGTACAGTAGTCAGGGTGCTTCTAAGTAGCAAAGCTTTGAAATAGGGAACTTTGTTCAAGTGTTTGTAATTTGTCCTTTCCACCCTAGTAAAGTAACTATTTAAGACTTTTAGAATCAAAGGAGGAGATAGGTTAAAGCTTAAGGGCTAGGCTTGGGACTCTGAGTATTTGAAAGCGGGAAAGTGATGGGACTTGGTTATTGGAAATTTGGGTTGAGGAATTCTGAGGCACTTGGAAGGAGAGGAAGAAGGTGAGACTTTCCAAGATTCCTGCTATGTCCCTTGAACTTGTTTGTGCTCTGAGAGAGTATAATGAATAATATCACTCTGCAGTCCTTCTGTCTCCTGTCTCTTCCTGAGGAAATACATTGTTGGCTGGACCTCAGTGAGTTAAAATGGCAGATAAATGAAGACTTTGTTCTACTCCCCCAGGTAAATTGTCTTAAATGTAAATGAATGCCTTTGTGTTTGTTAAGACTGGGTGATTTGTTCCCAAATGGGAAAGAGGTTATGCTTTCATTTGTGAAATCTTTTTTCTCTTTTTGATGATTCTAAGTACATTTAAAGACAAGGTGAGGCCTGTAAACCTAATTTATAAACGGTGTGAATCCACGATAAAATTATATTCCTCTTTATAACTGGCTTCCCTTCATATAATTGCCCTGTGCAGTACTACAAAAATTGGACTCAAGATATCAAATTGGTGAAAGGGAAACCATGTCACAATAACTCCAATGTATTTTTAATGAGGAAGTATGTCAGTAAAATCATAATTAAAATTAGTGCTTCAAATGATTTGGATTTGCTTTTATTTTATATTTTCTGAAACAGTATTTCCCAGAAGGTTATGACTGCATATGGCAGAGATGGAAAATGGAGACATGAAAATGAGGTCATGTCCAAGTAGGTAAGAGGCAATCACCGTGCATAGTGGAGCCAAATCTGCTTCCTATGCAAATAATGGCCCAAGGGCTGGCAGAAGAGCCATTAAGGTCTTTGTTAAATCCTGACTCATCACCATCTGCTCTCAAGTACAGCCGCATTAAATGGGCAATGTTGTAACATCTGGGGTAGAAATTTTCTTCAGTATATTCTGATTTGAGATGGTCAAACAAGTTCAATCTGAGTAAAAAATGGTTTAAAGCTTGCTTATCTCTTGACTCACCCCCCACTGACTTCCCTTCATGCCCAATTAAAAAAGTTTTGCTTGAAACTTTCTGTTTAATTTTCATTGGAAAAGGAAGGTGGTTGGTTCTGATGGTAGTCAGAAGTGAGGTAGGGATTAATATATAGTTTATTCTCCTTGTATCTATCATGACTCTAGAGATTCTCTTGAGATTCCTTATGCATTCATTTATTCATTGATTCATTGTTGATTTGCTCAGTAACTATTTATTGAACATCTACACATATGCTGGAGATTGTGATTGGGCTGTGAAATCACTGGTGGACAGAATCAAAAGGTACTTGTCCTTATGAGGGTATTTTAGTTGGGGCAAATGGAAAATAAGCAAATGCAATCACTTTTGGTTTTGATAATACTATGGAAGTAATAAATCCTCTGTTAGAGCATTTTGGTGGGATTGAGGTTATGAGTAGGGTAATGGCAGACTTATTTTAGATGTGCTGGTTAGGAAGGTTATAGGTCAGGTTGCTAAAAGCCAATTAATTAAAAGCCAATTTGCTGAAAGCTAATTCTTTGCATGGCCCAATTCATTGAAGGACTAATTTACCAGGCTTATTTATACTTTCTGTACTATTCAGTTTTGGTTTTCATTCTGATTTTCTAATAGCATTTTGAGGACTTTTCAACAGTGTTTTCCCTACTCAGGCTCAGAAGCCTGAGGGACAGAAAACAGAGGAAATTGAGAGGCAGAGAGAAGGGCACTGAGAACTGCAATAAAATATATTCATAAAGATATGTTCTTGAATAGGGAGAATTGTCATAAATATATTTTTCATTAAGTTATTATTCATAAGGATAATACTTTCATATGAACTCTTCACATTTAAGATTATATGCAAGAAGGCACTATTTATGAAGACTATATTCATAAAAAGAATATTTTCATTGAATATATTCATAAAACAATATATTCATGAGGAGAATATATTCATAAGGAGAATACATTCAATTTTTTTCTGCTCCAGCTCCCTACTTTTGTTGCTGGATACTGAGAGAGAATCAGAGGCACAGAGGGGGAAACTGAGGCAAATTAAAGAGGAAGACAAGAGGTTTATGTTTCCAACTAAAGTATTAGGGAGCTGGGACAAAGACAGGCAAGGCATTTTTTTAAAAGTGGTATTATGAAAGCAAAATGAAAACCAATCAACCAACTAGAAAATTAAAAGACATGATTGCATTAGGCCAATTGGTCATTTGGGGAACGGGTCATTCAAGATATTGAATGATTTGGGCAGCTTTTCACTTGTGGAATTAGTAGATTGGCCATGTAATTTATCATCTAAACTGGGATGGTTTTAAGAGTGAAAGGGGTGCTATTAATAATTATCCTGGGAAAACAGGTGTAAGCTAGAACTGTCCTGGGAAAAGTGAGATGTAAGGTGATTGCTTCCTGCCTCCTGAGCCAGACTGGGCTGTGTTTAGTAAGACTGGGCATGCACAGACCAGAGGCACAGTCTGGAGCTGCTTACTTTTGTAATAGGACTACTTGGCTGGACTGGAGATTGAATGTGTGGATTATTTCTCAACATGAGTACCATCTTCTGTTTGAATGATCCAAAGCTGTAGGGTATTAGGATAAGTTTTAAGGAGAGCTGTGATTTCTTGGATGGCATTCACGGCAGTTATTACCTTTATGTGAATGACGTCCAATTCTAGAATCTCTGGGATAAGCTCCAAACTCAAATTTCCAAATGCAAACTAGATGACTCCTGCAGACACTTTACTCTCAACATGTCCCAGATCCAACTTTTGGGAATAGACTGTAGGAAGATAAAATAAGACCTCTGGGAAGGACTTCTCATAGTCATTTGTTCATGCCATTGTTTTTTACATTTTTTAACAGCCTGAGAGGTCTTCCTTCTCTCTCTTACTTAAAACCTACCCATTAGAGCCCAGCTTAAATTTCATCTTTCTGTAATGTTATCTTTATGAAACAGTCATTTTCCTCTTCCTTATCTAATTTGCCAATTGTTTATCAATAATAGAAACCCAGAGTAGAGTCATAAATAAGATTTGTAGCCAGTACCCTCTAATTGAGAATTACATTATTTTATAATGCTTCAGATGTCTAGATATTTTTACCATACCACTTAGAACATTATTAAGAAGAAATTAAGGGTTATTTGTTAATTAATTCATTCAGTGGATACTCACTCAGTGCCTATTATGTACCAAGTACTATTCTAGGTTCTGAGACAGAGTAATCAACAAGAAAGAGGCCCTGATGTCCAGTAGCTTACATTTTAGTGGAGAATATGAACAATGAACAAAGAAATAAATAGGTACATAATATAATTACAGAATTGATAAATGTCTTGAAGAGAAATAAATTGGTTTCAGTGACCCTATGTCACTTTGAGGTGATAGTATCATCTCTTTTTACTTTAAAAATGGTTTGGTTTTGGGTAGGAGACCAAAGTGTGTTAGTACATGCAGTTTCAATGATGTAGTCAGGAAGGCCTCTCCTGGGTAGGAACAGAATCATTTGATGTCTGGGAGAAATATGTTCCAGGCAGCGGAAATAGTATGTGCAAAGGTCCTGAGGCAGGAGTTAGTCTTCAGATGATAATTTCTGCATGCTGAGGTCCAGAAGGGAACTAGTGTGCCTCAAGTAGAGTGACTGAGGGAGAAGATGGTAGGATGGTAGGAGATGAAGAGAAAGTGATAACCAAGGGTCAGATCATGCAAGACATTGTAGATCATATAAAATGTTGAATTTTATTCTGCAACAGGAAGCTGTTGGAGGTTTTCAGCTCGAGAGTGATGTTATTTGACATATATATATACATATATATATGTTATTTGATATATATATATACTTTTTTTTTTTTTTTGAGACAGAACCTCAAGCTGTCACCCTGGGTACAGTGCCGTGGCATCATAGCTCACAGCAACCTCCAATTCCTGGGCTCAAGCCATTCTCCCGCCTCCACTTCCCAAGTAGCTGGGACTACAGATGCCTGCCACAATACCCGGCAATTTTTTGGTTGCAGCTGTCATTGTTGTTTGGCAGGCCCAGGCTGGATTCGAATCCACCAGCTCAGGTGTATGTGGCTGGTGCCTTAGCCGCTTGAGCCACAGGTGCTGAGCCTATTTGACTTATATTTTAAAAGGATCACTTTAGTTGCCATGTGGAGAAGGTTCTATGGGGAGAAAAAGGATGACAGCAGGGAGGCCAACCAGGTCCCAGTGAGAGATGAGGGCTTAGTAAATACTTGTGTATTTTTGTGGCCTGGTGAATACTTAGTGGATTGAAGTCTCTGGAAAAAGAGAACAGGAAAGAGAATTGATTTGGCAAAGTCACTTCATCTCCCTGAAACTTCCTTACCTTATAAAGTTGGGAAAACACCACTTGCTCAGCCTGTTTCATAGAGTCCTTATAAAAGATATTTTTTGTCAAGTATTTTATAGACTCTAACATACTATACAAATGTTCACTGCTGTGGTTGTTAGTTATGTTGGATTCTATCCTTCTTGTTTACAGCGTCCCAATTCTGCTCTAGACTTCAGACTGTCCTTCTCTCCTAGAAAGGTATGTAAACTGATTGCTCTGGGCTTTGAATACTGAACTTTCTGAGAATATGACTGAGTTATGATGGTGAGGGTAGCTGATATCTGTGTCACAGACCTGCCCTGATTTGAATTCTTTCTGAGGCCTGGCTTTCCAGCTTTCTTTGATTATATAAGCCACTTCACATCCTCCCATTTTTAGGGAAGATACCAGAGTGGCCGAGCTGCTCTGAAAGTGATCCTTAGAGATTTACAGGGGAGCAGGATTGACAGGAGATTGGCCCAGCGATGGCATTATTGCCTGCTGCTTTTACAGTTAGGGTGCAGATTCCAGTGTAGTTTTTGGGGATGTGGAGCACTTAGGGTGTAATGGTCAGTTCCATAAAAGGAGGAAATTAAACAAGGTATAGGAACTTAATGTATTTTTTATGCAGTTCTCAGTGAGAGTCAGACTATCATAATAAAGCCAAACATCTTATTAGCCCAACTGAAGAGTAACAGCCTCAGTAATAGCATCATTAAATATACGTATTACCAAATAACAAATCAATGAACAGATTAATGAATGAGTTGAAGGCATCTGGAGTACTGATTTCTAGTCTCAGCTCTGCCATTAACTATCTAGGCTGGTACAAAAGTAATAGCACTTTTGGACCATGAATTTTAAATCATTATAACCAGGCTCAAACATTTTGGACCATGAATTTTTAAATCATTATAACCAGGCTCAAACACATTTTGTTAATCAAAATAGGCACATTATAATCAACGTAATCAACGTATTGTTACTAACGTGAAATAGTTTGTTTCTTCTTGTAGCATAAAAATCCATGCTTCATGATTTGAGGAAAGCATTCTCTGCATCTTGCTGGTTGTGGAAGCATTTTCCCTGTGAAAAATTATTGAGATGCTTGAAAAAATGGTGGTTGGTGAGGGTCAGGTGAGTATGGTGGATGAGGCAAAACTTCATAGCCCAATTCATTGAATTTTGAAGTGTTGGTTGTGTGATGTGTGGTCAGGCATTGTTGTGGAAAGAATCGGGCCCTTTCTGTTGACCAAAGCTGGCTTCAGGCATTGCAGTTGTTGGTGCATTTCATAGATTTCCAGAGCAGACTTCTCAGATATGATGGTTTCTCCAGGATTCAGAAAGCTGTCGTGGATCAGACTGGCAGTAGACCACCACTGACTATGACCTTTTTTGGTGCTAGTTTGTCTTTGGAAAGTGCTTTGGAGGTTCCTCTTGGTCCAACCACTGAGCTGCTTGTTGTGTAAAATCCACTTTTTATTGCTTGTCACAATCCTATCAAGAAATGCTTTATTGTTGTTATGTAGAATAAGAGAAGATGACACTTGAAAATGATGATTGCTCTTATTTTTGGTCAGCTCGTGAGGCACCCACTTGTCTAGCTTTTCCACCTTTCCCATTTGCTTCAGATGCTGAACGACTATAGAATGGTTGATGCTGGGCAGCACCCATAAGCCCAGTGGGTAGGGCACCAGCCACATACACCAGGGCTGGTGGGTTCAAACCTGGCCCGGGCCAGCTAAAACAACAATGACAACTGCAAAATAGCCAGGCATTGTGGCAGGAACCTGTGGTCCCAGCTACTTGGGAGGCTGAGGCAAGAGAATGCTTAAGCCCAAGAGTGTGAGTTTTCTGTGAGCTATGACGCAATAGCACTCTTTGCAGGGTGAAAAATTAAAACTCTTTATAAAAAAAAAAAAAAAAAAGAAAAAATAGTACTCCAGTGAGACTATTCTATATCACAAAATCTCAAGACCAGAGATGTTGGCGTGGATGTGGAGAGAAGGGAACACTTCTGCACTGCTGGTGGGAATGCAAATTAATATATTCCTTATGGAAAGATATATGGAGAACACTTAGAGATCTGAAAATAGATCTGCCAATCGATCCGGCAATTCCCCTGCTGGGCATATACCCAGAAGACCAAAAATCACACCTTAACAAAGATATTTGTACCAGAATGTTTATCGCAGCCCTATTCACAATTGCTAAGTCATGGAAAAAGCCCAAGTGCCCATCGATACACGAATGGATTAATAAATTGTGGTATATGTACACTATGGAATATTATGCAGCCTT